>BOPN01003702.1:137371-142371 GCA_017312705.2 Penaeus japonicus | reverse complement strand
TATTACTATTATCATTATATTCCTTATAATATGATTTTAGTATTATCATTGGCATTATCATGATTATCATCATTGTCATTATTATCATGATTATCATTATCGTTATCATCATTGTTACTATTATCATTGTTATCATTATTATCGCCATCATTATCATCATTGTATATCATTGTTATTATCACCATCGTTATCATCATCATTATCTTCATTATTTTAGCATTATCATATACATATTTTTACCATTCACCATTCAGTATCATGATCATTATCATTATTAATATCATTATTACTATCAATATTCCCTATACCATTGTTATCATCATCATTATTATCGTTATTGTCCTAATTATCATTATCAATCATCACCAATATCATTACTGTTGTCATTATGATCGTTATCATTTGTTTATTGTTATTATCATTTATC
The DNA here is from genome assembly GCA_017312705.2 of Penaeus japonicus. NCBI lineage: Eukaryota > Metazoa > Arthropoda > Malacostraca > Decapoda > Penaeidae > Penaeus > Penaeus japonicus. The sequence continues at coordinate 141,944 of BOPN01003702.1, read as the reverse complement.
TATTGTTATTAATGTTATCATTATTATCATTATTATCCTTATCACAATATTTACCGTGATTATTATCATCACTGTTAGAATTACAAAATTCATTATCAATGTTATAATTTCTATCATTATTATCGCCATCATTATCCTCATTATTATCACATCATTATCATCCTCATCACCATCATTATTATTTTCATCATCATTATCAATTTTATTACTATCATCATCATTATCATCTTTATTATTACCATTATTATTATCCTTATTACTTTATTACTATCATCATTATTACTATCATCATTATCATCATCGTCATTATTATTATTATTATTAACATTATTATTATTATCATCATCTTTATCATTGTTATCATCATCATCCTTATGATCATTGTTCTTATCGTCAAAGTTATAATCATCATTATTATTATCATTATCATTACTGTTATCATTTTTTTTCGTAGTTATAATCATTTATATTATTGTTATTATTACTTTCATTATAATCATCATTATCTTCAGTAGTAGGGTTGTTATTGTTATTATTATCATTATCAGTGTTACCATTATTACTCTTGTTATTATCAATATCATCATTATCATTACTATCATTAGCATTACTATCATTATTTTCATTGCTGTTATCATTATTAACGTTACTGTTATTATCATTACTATCATTATTTCTACGATCCCCATAATTACTTTTTTGTAATGATTTCTGTATTTTCATCATTTTCCAATATGCAGGAAAATTAGTTTATTGTATTGAGTTAACGTCAATATTTCACAGAGAGCCGATTGTTATAGAAAATTATTTGTTATTTGTTATTATCTGTTATGTAATTGCTTTCTTGGCATTACGATTTCTTGCTTGAATACTAATTGCTTGTTTCTAGGTCTCAGATACTGATGCTTTTCCCGATTACTGACTGAGTGAACTTGGGAGATGCTCTTGAAGATTCAAACGAGGAAATTATTTGCCGTGCGTTCGAGACATTTATGTGGCTGAGGACACAAAGAGTACTTAATGCATTGGCCTTCACTCCTCAGGGTACTTACAGGATACTGATAGGAGGAAGGTGATATATTATCACAGACAATATTTATATATGAAAGGAAAATGACAGTTTAAAAATCCCGCTAGCACCATTACCAATACGATATTCTGTAATCTGAAAGAATTGCCAATATAATCACATAGAAAGGACCAAATAAACTTAGAGAATTGATCTTTAACTCAATATTTTCGGAATAAGCCAGAAAATTATGTTAAAAGAGTCGAAAGAGTGGTCACAGACTGAGGTTGGTAGCCCTGCGACCCACAATGCCTGGCGAGAACGACAACAAGAAACATGTCGGCGAGAGACACGAAAGAAGCGCTCTTATTTTGGTGATGCAGTAACTCGCGTAGAGTGAGCTCGAATTCTAATGATTGCGTGTGACTATGGCAGAACCCAGTCTAGATCTTCGCCCCCTGACGGCTCTTGAGAACTTGGTGGGCGTGCAGATAGGGACCCTTCCGATCCCGAGCGAGGCCGAGGAGGAGGCCAAGGCGATGGACGCGGGCCACCTCGCTCCCCTCAAGCTCGTCGACGAGGAGCCTGAGACGCCTGCCACGCCGCCTGCTCCTCCTAGCGAGCCCCTTGAGGACCTGGTGGAGGCAGGCGGTGGTGGCAAAGAGGAGGTGAGCGAGGGCGAGGGCATCGACACGGCCCAGGAGAGACAGGAGGAGGGAGCGCAGGACGCGGATCGCCTCCCCGCTCTGGCTCTCCCGCAGGACAGCTCTAGGGACAGCAACCCTCAACCGTCAGGAGAGGAAGCGGAGGCTCCCTTGGACAGCGCCCTTCCCAATGAGGCCTTGCCAGCCGTCAGCTCAGAGCACCTAGTAGGGGAACAGCACGAGGGTGAGCCAGTGTCGGAAAGTGAGCCTATGGAAACTGAGTCTTCCTGGGCTGGTGACAAGGAGCCCGTGCAGAATGACTGTGGCAATGAGACCTCCGTGCAGGACAGGGAGGCAGAGGAGACCCTTGGGGGTGGGGACTCAAGTACCAGTAGTGGGGGCGGTGAGGGAAGTGTGTCAGGGACAGGAGCGCCAGAGACGGAGGAGCAGTTTAGTTGGGACAATGTGCGGTGTGTTTTTTGTGACGCTAGTGCGATAGACCAAGAACCCAAACTTTTGCCGTGTTTACACTCGGCATGCAACAAGTGCTTAACCCACGAGGCTGCTGAGCCTGAAATGAACAAAGATGATGAAATTGTTGCAAGTAAGTGTCTCCTGTTGAGTGTGAGTGTGTATGCCTTGTGAGTATTTAGCAAAGACTAGAAGGTTTCACTATTTCATGCCCTGGTCCCACTAAATGCAGTATTGAAAGGTTGGATGCCAGACAGCAGAATATAATAGTGTCCAATGAAATCTCAGGTGTGTAGGAGCTAAAAGTCTCTCCAAGTGAGAAGACTTCTTGATTGGTGGAGTATGAATATTCAGTTTCAGTTTCTTGTGATATAGCATAACAGTATGTAAATTTAACTCATTGTAACCCAGAGTCATAGATTCACTACTGGGTCACAGTTATTGATGTTAACTATGAATATGGCACCTCAGTGCAAGTGTACAAGAGAAGTTAATGAAGAATACTTCTGATGTTCACTCACCATACTCTGCAGTCTGTGGTGTGCTGTTGCAATCTGTGCAGAATTTCTTCATTTTTAATGGTGTACATAAGAGCCATTTCTTGACAATTCCCCAGTCAGAAAGTCAATCCTTATCTTGTGTTTCACTTTCAGGCACTGTACATTTAACATGTATGCATGAAACATTGTTATTTTTTATTATTATTTTTTTTTTTTTTTTGTTAGAGAGACAGACACACACACACACACACACACACACACACACACACACACACACACACACACACACACACACACACACACACACACACACACACACACACACTCTCTCTCTCTCTCTCTCTCTCTCTCTCTCTCTCTCTCTCTCTCTCTCTCTCTCTCTCTCTCTCTCTCTCTCTCTCTCTCTCTCTCTCTCACACACACTTGGGACACAGAACTTGGTTTCCAACCTATTTGTTGATTTTTTTTTTTTTCACCTGAAGCTCTCACACCAAATGATTGTACAACAAAACTCTTATTGTTCCAGATTCAGGATTTCAATCCAAAATATACCACATTCTAGCTAATGCTTTTCAGATTTTATATTATTTACTAAACTGTTTCAACCGTACTACACCAAAATAGAGTAAAAATGGAAAATACAACCAAAAATCCTATCATTAAATAATCATTTGCCAATATAACCCAGTTGAATAGTGTATTTGTATCATACAGAATATATCTATGTATCCAGTATATGGTGTGTGTGTGTGAGTGAGAGCGTTTTATATATATATATATATATATATATATATATATATATATATATATATATATATATATATATACCCGCTCGCTCACCCCAAGCGCCGGCCTTGCCCAGATAACTCGTCACCGGCGTCTGACGCAAAAAACACAAAACATGTCAGCACGTCATCCGGCACAAATGGGTTAAGGCTGAAGATACATAGGCCATTGGAATTGCTTGAATCACTGCAGGGATATAAGAAATTTTTTTTAAACGTGATTCTTGTTTGAAAGCTATATTTTCAAAGATTACTGGGAGATTAGCATATGTAGGATTTTGGCAATATTTACATTTGGTAGTGAAATAGAGCCACATATTCAAATATTGCCTATTTTAAAAATTACCATTGCTTACAAGTATTTATTTATTTCTGTTTTGCTTATCATTCATATGGTTATTTGTTTTGTTATTAAAGGATTTAAATTGACAGATTGAGTTATTCTAAGACAGAATTCTTCTACGACATACATGTCCATTGCTGATATATCATTTGGTAGTCAAGCAATTTCTGTAATTTCCATGACTTTGGCTCCAGAATAAGACAACAAACCACCTCTATATTATTTTATGGTAAATTTCCAGGGAGTGTTGGCTTGTGCTGGAATGTAGCTCTTGAGGCCTTGTGATTACCCTTTTTGATATCTAATTGTACTGTTATTCTTCACTTGTGCAGATAAATTCATATAGCAGTGTTGTGAGTGGCAATTTGATTTCTTTGTCTGGCATTAGTGTATATATTGTGGTATCTTTGGGTGGTCTTACTCGGGACATAAAATATCACTGGTGGTTTCTGGCATCTGCATCACTACAGATAAGAGTTCAAAGCATTTTCATGCATGTAGCTCAAGAGTGATATAAAAACATCATTTTGGTTGTCTAGTTGGATTGTTACATAATGTGTGATATTGAAAAGGAAATAGAAAAGTAATTTATGAAAATTAGATTAGTCTTAGAATTTGCTAATCTATTGATTCTATTTAATGTTTACATTATTGATAATGGTTATTATATACCATAAAGAATAATCCAATTTTAAGTATCCCAATGGTGGTATAGTGTAAAGCTGTCACCCCTTTCCTAGCACTGCAGCATTGAATATCAAATCTCCACCATATATATTCTGGCAAAATGTAGCTTGGATTGGTTCCTTATTTGGCAGTAA
>BOPN01003702.1:124871-132371 GCA_017312705.2 Penaeus japonicus | reverse complement strand
AGGGCTTAGTCACCAAGGAACCAATTTGTATGTTACCCAATAACCCAAGTCTTTAAATTTTGCAAAACATTGTTTTTATTATTATTACTGTTGTTGTCATTATCAATGTAATAATGATAATAATAATCAAGAAAAAGGGTAAACAGGTAAGGTCAAGTACGCTGTCTAATTGAATCCTTGATGACTAGACACGTGGATTCATTTGCTTATTAACCCAAATCCTCCGGATGGCAAGCAGTGATGACGTCACCTTCTTGGCCCAAACTCCGGTCGTCATGTAAGGTGACGGCACCTCGATGCCGGGCGTCATAAGATAAGACCCCGGAATGAGTTTAGGCCTATGCGGTAGCCTCCCGGAAATGCATCACGTGCCAGTTATCAATGTCCCGGAGCATTTAGGTTAAAAAAAACAGTCATAATAGATGGTCCAATCCCTGTCCTCAGTGGGTTAAGTTAATACTTAGTTATTTGTCAATCAAGCATATATTTTTTTTTTCTTTCTTTTTCTTTTTCTTTTTCTTTTTCTTTTTCTTTTTTTAGAATGGTAAAATATATTTATTAAGGCATTTCAATACATTTAATTCAGTTTGTATTTGCAAATATTAATTTTTATTGTCATCGGTGTATAAATTTTAATCTATGCATTTAAATATTCATCTTTTATTTATGTCTTTTTTGTGCTCCTCACAGGTTCATAGAAATTATAAGACAACGGGGCAATAACTTGTTTGATCTGCTACGAGAGGTTTGCAACAGTAAGCAGGAGCAGCTAGACAAGAAAAACGAGGTCTTGCTTCACTTGGGTTCCCAGGCTGACCATTGCATCACTGTTGTTGAAGCTGTTCTCAGCTCATCTTCAGATATGGCCCTTCTTTATTCAAAAAAGTAAGTGTTTGACTTTTTCACTCATTATTTTTTGTGCATTTCACTGAGTATGTATGCACATTGAGGTTTGTGTCTGTGCATACCTACTTTTGCATGTTTCTAATCCATAGCTTCAGCATTATTGTTTTCAGATATCTAAAATTATAAATATTTTTTGTTTCAGATTATTAATGGACCAGGTCCTTAAAGTAGACAAAGATTCTCCTGACAGAAGTTTATTTGACCGTTTCAAAGCTAAGCTTAATTCAGGTGACGACATCTCCTTAAGAATATCCAGTGAATCTAGAGGATTAGGCAAAGGTTTGTTTATTGTGTATTTTGTTCTGTTGGTAAAGTTGCCAACCACTTTATGAACTTACTAGAGACATCATTCTCTTCATTATACAGTATTCTGAGGTTTTGTACACACAATCTGTTATGATAATTATATCAAGTCATGGTATGAAATGAGTGTTTTACCTGTTGCCTGGTAAGTGTCTCTAACAATAGTAATATATTCTCTACCTCTGCAGCCTTAAAGGATGTAGGCTATCTTCTGGTCGATAACAAAGTGTACCCACCTCCTGATGCCGGGGTTCAGAACAAGGTGCGTTCGTCTCAGCCATCCCCTGTTGATCCATCTGCTTCTCCACAGCCTCCTCAACCCCCACAGCCTCCAGCACTCACGCCTATGCATTCAGCCATCCAGCAGCAGCAACAGCACATTCAGGTAGTGTTACTTGGCCTTGCTAGTACAAAGGTCAAACCTGTCATGTGTTTGCTTCAGCCAGTGAGTTTGGGGGAGACAGGAAAACGTGAAGTGTTACCTGTTTCTTCTTTATCTTGCTAAGCTCTTTTGTTGCAACTGCCTTGTGCCTGTACTGTAGTTTTTGAGAAAATTCCAATAGTTTTCATTGTTTATAGTGATTACTGTAAGTATTCATTATTTGATTACATGATTGGTCTTTAGGACAAACTATCCAGAGTTGAATATGTCTTGTTGTACATAAGTATATTTTAGATACTCACATATTAGTAACATTTATAAGATGAAAGTTCAAAATTAAAAGAAGGGTAAATGTTAATCCATTACAATGAGAGTTCAATATCAAAGATGTAAAAGAGCAAGAAAAACACTTGCAAGGAGGAGCCTCTTGTCTCAAGTGCTGAAGCTTTTTTGCTGAAATCTGTCTGCTAAGTCTAGGTCCCCAGCTTGTTACTACATAATTGTATTATTGTATGTGTTTTTTTATTCTTTCTCTCTCTCTCTCTTTTTATATGTTAAAATATGATTATATAATGAAGGTTGTTCGACATGCATAATGGATTGATGTATTACTCAGCAGGGAGGCAGCATGCATCATAAATTTCACAACTTTGGTCCGGCACCCCCTGGTCCAGCTAACCCACCAGGCCTGGTAAGGATCCAGCCCAAGCCATCGAATCAACCCCATCCAGGTCCAAGTCTCACCAACTTTGCCAGGATGCCCCAGTTAACACAGGGAAGATCATCAGATGTGTCCTCCTCCGTCTCATCAACCACCCATCCAATAGGAGAAAATAGGTGAGTTGCATGCCTGAGAAGAGGAGAGAGTATGCTTTTAGGATTTATTGCACAGTATAAATGGCAGTGGTGATATACGCATTATATAGTGAAATGTATCAGAATACAAATCTATAGGAATAAGATGATTAGGGAGAAAGAGAGAGGGAGGGTGGGATCAGGAGAAAAGGGAATTGAAGGCAAAGAAAGGGATGGGACATACATGCAAAAATATAGAGAAAGAGATTGAAGCATGAGAGAGAAGAGGTACAGTATAGAAATAGTAGGGGAGAATTAGCAAGAACAGATTAAAAGATAGAATATATTGCTTCTTAACCCTTTGACAACAGTGCGTCACACCCGTGTAAATATATTGCTTCTTAACCCTTTGACAACAGTGCATCACACCTGTGTGACACAGCTAAATGCCAAATGAAGGCCCCGACACACCAGCTTGACGTTCCCATTGCAATATTGCAAAGGCCCGGCATAGGGGGTTTCCACTTATCGCCGGCCTGTCAGGATTGGGTTAAGCTTTTTATGTCACTTTGCCAGCCACCAACTTAATGGAGATAAGAGTAAAAACCCATTTGGTGGGGGTTTCTGGTTGAATGTTCTGAAAGAAATAAAATGTAAGTGGGGGGGGGGGGGGATCTGGAGAAGTTTGGGATTCAAGTTGCATTGTTTGAATTATTTTTATGAAAATTAATAATGGAGATATAAAGGATTATACACCCCCCTCATGTCTTCATCTGCATGAAATACATGCATAGTTAGCATAACAGCAATGCATATCCCACAAAAAATGTATAGATATATGTATTTTACTGTATTCTAGAAGCAATTTAGGTTTGGCTTGTTTTAACCCAGCTTCTTTGACATCAGCAGCACATCTCTTCTCAGTGCCACTCAAGAAGTCAAAGGGAGGCTGTTACACATTTTTCTCTTGAGTGTCATGACTAAGAATTTATATTTCCTTCTACACAGAATCCATTCATAATCATAACTATGAGAGGTAAAGCTTACAGGGCATCTAGAAAGAATTTACCCTTCACTTGCAAAATTGCAAGTGAAGGGTAAGAAAAAGGAGGGAGACTTATGTGAATGAAAGTTGCTGGGAGTAGCAACATATCCAGAGTTTCCACTCATTCCCATGTTACCACTACATCTCAAAGTGTCACAAATTCCACCATTGCCACTATTAGATGTGTCATGACTCCCACAACCACAAGCCTCATCATATTGTTGGGTTTATGAGTAGCTGTACTCTGCCATTTGATGTAAATTGGGGGAGAAGAACCCAGACAATTTTCTGCTGAAGCAGAGTAGCCCGTTGAATACACTTACCTCCATCCAACGGAGCTGGAGGAAGGACAAGCCCATGGTCTCTTGTAGTCTGAGCTGAATGCTGCCCTGCCTGGATCACTTTCTCTACCCTAGGGCTTAACCCATAAACACCAGCAGGACCAGCTGCCCGGAATGAGATATTTTGTCATGACTATCCTCCTGGCCAGTGTGCCAGGGGATTGGGCATATAACACTTGGCTGCGGCCAGTGTGGGTGAATAAACAGAGGTGTTGGGCTTAAGCATTTCTACCATTTGGAGCCAGAACGGCCCCGTTGGCAACAGGTTAACCCATTCACGCCGGGACGATTCCGGCTTTGCATGATTGTAATGCCGGGATTTTCAAACTTACATGCCTCAAGATTCTCGAGCACACAAGCCGCGAGCCTGGGCTGCCCGCTCGCTCACCCAGAGCGCCGGATATCTCGTCACCAGCGTCTGACACAAAAACCTCAAAACGTGTCAGTACGTCTTCCAGTGCGAATGGGTTAAGGGTTAACAAATACAGCTAAAGAAAATGGAAACTTTCTCTCTCTAACTTCCCCCTCCTCCTCCTGACTCCTCTATCAAAGTACTGTATAATCAAAGAAATACTGTATAACCAGGTTTTGATTGTCTCAAAAGTGTCGATAGACAGGGAAAAGATGGTATTGGTTGTCTGATGCTACACTCTACCCTGGGCAGCATTGCCAAACACTTGGCTCTGCCCCATATCCAGGAATCAGTGTATGTTCACAGTTGGTTATTTAATTATTGATTTGTACTACACCATTATGCATTATTTTAGCAATCAGACTGTACAAGTACTAAAAATATTAAATCCTATGCTTTCTACATATTTCAAATAATGATATAATAATGAATATGTATAAAAATATGTAAAACAGGTTCATGCATTAAATAACTTGCAATTTCTCTCATTTGAATAGTTCTAATTTAACTTTACTTGTTCCCAATACATTCTCCTAACAGACTTAAAAGTTCTACTTTACCGAAGGCAGAAGGTTAACCCATTAACGACGGGTGACGTGTTTTTTTTGTCATACATGACACAGGAGTTCTTGCCTGATGATGGGCTTCATGATGTTTGGGGATTTTGGATCACAATGTTATTTTATTGTGCTAGGAGTAATGAGTGAGTGATGATAACAATTGCAGCCATAATTATTATAACTGCCCTAATATTAAGCAAAATGGGTTTCAACTCCCATATGACACAGCAAGTTGCCGACCTCTTGCTCTAAAGTACTGAAGATGAAAGATGTGCAGGCAGAACGAGAGGAGGAAGGTGACTCACACCATGCCCAATATCTACAATGTGCCCCTGTGCCAGTAGGGATGCCTTATATTGTGGCACTCATTGTCAAAGCACAAGTTTCCTTCCTCTTCACTGGGTTAAGTGATCAAATGTCATTGCTTATGCCACAAATTTATTGATTTTGCATGTCACCATGTCATGTTTACTTCTGTATTGGTATATGTAATACTGCCCAAATGTCAAAGCCCCACCCCCATGATAACTGTCATATAAAAGGTGTCATGCTAGCGGAAAAGACAGCTTATGTCAACTAGGATTTAGAAGGAAGAGTTCTGCAGATGGAAAAGAATAGCAAAAGTTAAATAGAAATGATAAGCCCCCCCCCCCCAATATATATATAAATATATATATATATATATATATATATATATATATATATATATATATATTATATATATTATATATATAAATAAATAATGTGGAGGGGGGGAGACTATTCATGTGTGCTTAAACTTCTTTTATGAAAGAGGAGAACAACTAAATATTTGATTACAAACATTTTATTCCTTTTTTTCAGTCACCTCCGAGGACTTCTAGGATCTGGTGGGACTTATAAGTTAAATGCATTCAATCCCCATTTAGCATCTCGTTTGCAACAGCACCAGCCGCACCAAGGCACATCAAGAAGCCATCATGACCAACAAGGTTCTCCAAGATCCTCATTGCCCTTTCGACAGAGCATGAACCCTGCGGCAGCACCAATGCCAATGCCGGGGGTTTCACAGCCCAACACAAACCCATTAAGTATGGTCAACATGGCAGCACAGCTGAGTGCCCCATCGGGCATCAGTATCACTCCGGTTCCTCCTCAGAAGACAACTCAACAGCACCAACAAGGACACATGCCACACCAGCAACAGCAACAGCTCCCTCACCAATCAAAGTCTCACCATCAGCAACACCTCTCACTACAGAACATACTACGAAATACGTTATCACAGCCTGCAATGGTGCAGAAGTCTGATTCCCGGCAGCCTTCACCACACAGCACCCAACAACCACAGTTGAAGAAAGAGAGCAGTAGTCCAACTCCATCGTGGCATATCCCACAGACAGCCGAGTCCTCTAAGTCAAGCAGCAGCAACAGTAATAGTCATGGCAGTCATGACAGCAGCTCCACTCCCATGGTCACCATCCCGACTGAGAATCTTGACAACTCCTTCAAGATTGTTCTTGGTCCCAGTAAAAGCAACGGTGGGGTGAGTTCCTCAACCATCAGCAACCCCAACACCAACACCTCCAACTCCAACTCCAACTCCAACTCCAACAGTACCTCCAACATCCCCCCCAACTTGCCCCCGCTCACCAGGATCCCAGGGTTTAGATCAATCCTTCCAAAGCCCACTGCGACTTCAGATGCCAAGGAGACCAGGCTTTCAAGCGAAAGTTTGGGCCAGGTAAGTTTGTGGCATTGCATTGGAAATTGTTGCATTATTTTTGTTTTTTGTTTTCTCAATAAGGTAGTTCATTTTTTTCTTACAAAGTTTCCTCTACTGTAGAGTAATATTACATTGGAAAATATCTTGCATGTCAGCCAAATCATCAGATACTGTAATCTTCAGACATTATATGGGTAAATGAGTGATGAGGGCCACAAATTTGGAAAATGTGAAAAAGTTTTGTTAAGCAATTTACACATTACAAACACAGATTATTGAATAATAATAGAATTTTGGGAAAATCAAAATGCTAATAATTCTCATAGAAATCACAGGCTTTATTTCAAAATAATCATTATTGTTTTTCTTTGGAGGGATACATGAATCCCCCTTGAAATCTACATGGGGTCTTCAGACAGCAGGTCACTTACCCTGATTTACATAATACAGGCTTTGAAAAATTGACACTATTCCTCAGAGGCTATGTCTGTGTTCATATAAGCCATATTTGTATTTTTCAATAATCTAGATCTTAACCCTCTCTGGACGGATGGTACACTATGGTACTGCTCATTCAAGGGCCCGGTTGCTGGGTGGCACCATGTGGTGCCAGTCATTTAATTGGCTAGCGACACCGACTAATAATTAGAGGGACAGGGGAACGGTTTTCTCCGTCCTCCTAAGACTAGCTTAAACATTATATTTCTATTAATCCATCATAAAATGTGGGTTTAGGCTGACTTTGGAATGCTGTAGCTCTAGAGCTAGTGCTGTTACAGCCATGATATTTTATGACTGTGTGTGCGCTTCAACTGTGGGCAGATCCTGATGTTGCGTCGTGTACGCATTGACACCTGTCTCTTAGGCCTAATCGGTGCCGACATGTATGCCATGACACCCGTACACAATGGGTTAAAGCTTCAAAAAGATTGCTATGCATCATGGATATTGATATTGATGGGTGACCCCATTTTTAACCTGATAATGCCAGGGCATTAACACTGGGTATTTCAATATGCAGGCCTAACACCTAAGGCTATTGGTTCACTCT
>BOPN01003702.1:104871-112371 GCA_017312705.2 Penaeus japonicus | reverse complement strand
ATGAATTTAATGATGGTTTGAATGAGAATTTTGTCATCAGGTTTGTCATCAGTCAAAAAGATATTTTGTTCAGTATTATCCCATTCTCTATAGACATCAAGATGTACATAATGGCACATCAGAAACTGCTCATTGTTAAATGGCACTCAGTCTTTTAACCCATTCACGCTGGGGCAATATCAGCTCTGAATGAGCGTAATGCCAGGGTTATGAATACATAAGCCAAACACCTTGAGATTCTTGGGAGCACAAGCCGCTAGCCTGGGCTGCCTGCTCGCTCACCCCGAGCGCCGGCATTGCCCAGATATCTCATCACCGGCGTCTGACGCAAAAAACAAAAAACGTGTCAGTATGTCATCCGGCGCGAATGAGTTAAAGTCATCCTAAACCCATGTTTTGGAGTGATTTTCAGATAAAAGACTTGTTGTACAAGTCTGTATGGCCACGAATGAGGAAGAAACATTTTTCCACTCTTCTAATTTTTTGGGATGTTCCCACAGCATAAAATATATCCCATCCTGATAGCCAGTTAGCTCATTGGCAAACCCATCTGCAGATGGTTGAATTGTCTCTCTTTACTCTGCCTGTTTTCAGTTAACCTATTTATGCTCAGTAATTTATAAGAAGGAATGATACTATTTTATAATTTTACAGGTAGTCAATGCAATGTGCCCTCATTTATAGATTGATTTATATATTCAAATTGGAAATAGGGAGTAAAGTCTCTTTCCTCTTTTTCTCCTTTTTCTTTCTCCTATTCATATCAGATCACATACCCTTTCCCTTTAACCAAAGCAGCTTTAGTTTTCAGATATTTATAGGGTTTGGGGAGAAATATATTTTGCTAGTAAAATGTAACACTAGTCTTTGCATGAGTACATTCGGCATCTAGTGTTTTTGTTGCACTTGCTACTGATAAAATTATGAATCACACAGCAATGATAATGTTTTTTAGGATCTTTGACCAAATTGTCTGTTGATATTACAGGTCCTGGAGCATCTGTTCCCTGGAAGAAGGACCCCAATGATCCCAATGATGACTGGTGTGCTGTTTGCTGGGATGGAGGTGACCTAATATGCTGTGATTATTGTCCAAAGGTAAGACCTTCAGAGACTATTAGCAGTATCTTGTAACATTTCCATGAGTTTCTTTGTTCTAGACTATGAAGTGAATTTGCTATCGTTTGTATTTATAAATTCATTATTATATGTAAAGTAATGATTAGAGTATAACTTTTCTTCTTTTTCTTTTTCATTTTGTGTTTGTGTGTGCATGCACCTTTGGATTTTTATTGAAATATTCAAATTGTCTTCTACATTTTTCATTTTCTCCTGACCAGAATAAGTAGTGAGAAGACTTAGGGCATTTATATATCAAGTATTGTTGTATTATACATTTTTGACATTTTGATTATTATCAGTCATTAATCTTTTGTATATGTATTTTTGTGCTCTACATACCATTATTTATGCTCTGAAGTATTGTTTGAATGTTTGGCCATAACAGAAGAATGTTTCTCTCTTTTTCTTAGGTATTTCATGTGCATTGCCATATTCCAACACTCACACACATACCCACGGAGCACGAGAAGTGGCAGTGCATGTTGTGTACTGATCTTGATAATTTAGACACATTTGATTCCAATGACAAATCAAAACGGAAGTTAGGTCTAGCATCTCGTGATATCAAAGTGGCACAGAGAATATTACTAGAGCTGTACTGCAACTACGAAGCCTCCCAGCCATTCCGAGAGCTTGTAGACAGAGAGGTGGGTAGCAAATTTAAACTGTCTTCTAATTTGTAAGCCATTTACTTCATATCTGATTGTTATATGAAACTCCTCAATAGGCTATTACAATTACTGTACTAAGATGTGTTATATCATGTTGGTTGATTTTTGTTTTTCTCCTTTTAACAGCTAACAGAATATTATGAAGTAATTAAACAGCCCATGGCATTAGAGATAGTGAAGAGAAGGTTGGCACCAGACTCACAAGACCACTATGAAGATCTTGAAGATTTTGTGAGAGACATCCGCCTTATCTTCAAGAATTGTTATGAATTTAATCCAGTAAGTAATGTGATATATTATTTTCAAGATCAGGTATAAGGCTATCACTTTGAAATGATATCTCAGGACTGGAGTCATTGCATGAGTATTTATACCTAAAGACTGAAAGTTCCCAGTCTGTCCTTCTCCTCCAGTCATAAATCAACTTAGATTGCCAAGTTGTACCATAAATTTGGTCTTTATTATTAGAAGAGCATTATTTTACACACCACAAGATGCATATATGATACTAGTATGTCAAATACTTTCTATACAGTGGAGCAAAACATTACTTCTTCATGAAAAAAAAACATAACAACCAATTTTGAAAAATAACCAATCTTAACCCACACTGGACGGGTGGTACAGTACTGTACCATGCATTCAAAAGCCCAGTGGCCGGGCGGCACAGTATTGTGGCAGCCATTCAATTGATTTAGGCCTAATAATTCGAACGCCCCGGCATTGGGACATTCAAGGCTAGAATTCCCCCGTCGTGGATGGGTTGACCCATTCGCGCCGGCTGACATGCTGTCACGTTTCGTGGTTTTTGGGTCAAATTTGGTCAAGGCCAGCGCTCAGGGTGAGTGAGCAGATAGCCCATGCTCGCAGCTAGTGTGCCCTAGAATACCGTGGCATTAGGCTTATATGTTCGAAAACCCCGGTATTTCGACCATTTAGAGCCGGAATAGCCAAGGCGTGAATGGGTTAAAAAATACATTTTCCTCAACGTATTTTTGGGATTATAATGCACCTGAAATAGGGCAATATCACAATAAATATGAAAATGTAAAAGGCATGTTTTGTCTGTGAGTACTTGACAAAACTGACTTCCAAATACTGGCTAGGCTCTGCTAGTGAGGCTAAGCACTGCCCAAACTGTTTGATTATTACAACATGGTTACTCATACATGTGTTGTTCTCATGTGACTGGTAGTATCAGGGTAAAGGTTGTTACCTTTGGCCATCAATGTACATACAGTCACCCAAAATTAATAGTAACCCATTACTGATGGGCGGCAACATGTACATGCCAAGTGAGTTTTTGGTAAGATAACAGATATAACACTTAGGTGCCAATAATCATTATGGCACATTAGACATTAGGGGAGAGTGGATTGCGTGCCAATAATCATTATGGCACATTAGACATTAGGGGAGAGTGGATTGATGTATTTTCTATTACACTATGAGTGATAACACTTATTTAACCTGATACCGCCGGCTGCCAGCCACAGACATCGATTGGCAAAGTGCATAGCGCCGGGTGCCGGCATGCGGCGTCAATCATATAATTGAGGCCTATGCGCTCGAGAGCCCCGGCATTGCAGCCATGCAAAGACGGAACAGCACCGGCGGGAATGGGTTAATGACTTATGGTGCCAATTGCAACTACTAATTGCTCTAATATTTACCAAAATAGGTTTAGTTTAAAATCCCAAATATAGATGGCACTTCTCACACCTAGCACTAGCAGGAAAGAAAGCCTAAGAGGGTGCCCAATCATGATCTCTACTAAGCACTATCTTCAGATAGCAATGACACATAGCCAGATGTGTCTCTTAACCCGTTAACAATGGGTGACAAGATATCACGTCAAGTGGTGGCAGCATTAGCTGCTGAGGACGAGATATTTCATCATGGCTATCCTCCTGGGTGTATATCCTCAGGTGTATAGCGCTTGGCTGCAGCCAGTGCGGGTGAAAATCCCAAGGCATAGGGCTTACGCTGTGGCACTCACAGTCGGAATTGATATGGACCCTATAATACAAGTTTAGTCTACTACACATTGATAGACACTCATATGGCACATATAAGTCTCACAAGATTCTAAAACAAAAAAATTACGAACACAAATATGGCTCAAGTATTACAAGGAGCGAATGAAGGAGAGCTTAAAAAATGTCATGTTATGTCACTGAAATAATATCCATCTGGGTTGCCACACAGGTGGCACTAGTGCCCATACTGGGGACCAGTCAAGCAAATCTATCCTTGTCTGCAATAGGTTAATTTTCATATATCTATGCAACACTGTCTTAATAAATGTGTCAGGCAGGTAAGATTAGATCAGATGAGTCACCACTCATAGCTGGCAGAGGCCGGGCCGCCTTGTGCATATAGCCCAGGCAAAGCGATGTCTTCGCAAATCTGTCTGAACTGAACTGTCAGGCAGGCAGCGTCTAATAGCCTGATGACTAGGCAGGTAATGCTGTTGGTCTTAATGACATAAGAGTAAAACCTTAATCATATGTTTTTTGACTAGATAGGATGTCAGTGTAAGGCAAGATATGTAATTAACATTTCTATATTGCATCTTTGGAATTCTAATGAAGATGTGATACCAGTATCCTAATTACATATCATGTATTTTGAAATTAGTTTCTTATTCAAGTCTTTGTGCATTTGTCAACTCTCTACACTTTGTTTTCTGTTGTACAACCTCAGTTATTTTTAGAAAAATAATTATCAGCATTTTATATTTTTTTCTTTCTTTAATCTTGCAGAAAGACACTGAAATATATCAGAATGCCAAGATCCTTGAAGATTTCTTTGAGCAGCTATTAGAAAAGTGGCTGGTGGACTATGCCTTTGACTCCATGGATAATGTGGATGAACCAGACACTCCGCAGCCAAAGAAAAAAAAGAAAGTTTCTAAAGACGCAGATGGAATACTTCACATCCACTAGGAAATTTTCCATTGGGAGCATGTATGTTATTGAGATGGAATATATTGAATGCTGTGTTAAGTTATCAGTGCCTAGAGTTGAGAGTGATCCTGAAGGAGGTAAATGATGAGTACTTGATGATTAAATTCTATAGTCCATTGTATACAGTGAAATATTTTTGTTGCAGGCATGGCAAAATCTTGTGTTTTCTTTTTTCTACTTCTTCATCTTCTCCTCTTTTCTCCTTCATTCTTTTGGAGACATCTAAACTGAATTGACTAATTTGTAAATTATAAAAGGGGTGAAACTTGTGAGGGTTCAGCACAACTTATTGCTCAATGAATGAGGATTTTAGTCATGACCCGGTAATTTATTCTAACATTTATTGTATTCAGTTGTAGAATTGTAAGTCAAAGCCTATCTGAATAAACATGGAATATTTTATACCATGAGAATTTTACTGTTATCACATTGTCTGCTCTTTACAGTAGGGGCTCATTTCTTGTTTCCTATTTTCTTCTTTTATCAGTTTTTGTTACTTTATGTGATATATAATTGGTTACGACTATCTCTTCTAAGTCTTTGAGACTTTTATCAAGTTCCTTACAGTCTTCAAACTTGGAGTGGAGATTTCACGGTAAATGTGTCCCTGTCTGTTTTCCTTTTTCTTTCTTTTTTTCTTCTTTTTTTTTCTTTTTTCCTCTTTTTTTTTAATCAGACAAATGCAAATAACTATTGTTTTTTTCTCTTATGGAAAAATGTTTTGAGAAAAGAAAAGTTCACTTTTCATCCAAGCACATACTCAAGAAATAGTCTATTTTTCATGATGATATCAGTTAACTTATAGAACTTTTTTTTTTTTTTTTTTTTTTTTTTTTTTTTTTTTTTTTTTTCCACTTGAAAATCTTGAATTTGATATTATTATTCTCATCATCATCATCATCATTATTATTATTATTTAACCCATTAACGGCAGTGCAAATTTGGCTGTGTCTGGTCATTTTGACAGGGTATTTGTAAATGCTGAGGCCTAGTGGTGCTTATAATTTGTACGTTGAGGCAGTGACCAGCAGCTGCACGCCTGATCACTCAGCAAGATGGCCAGACGAAGCCATGATGAGATGTTCACGTCACCTGGCAGGAAGACAGCCAAACATGAAGTGAATGTCATATTAACCGGCGTTAAGGGGTTAAGTAACCATTAAAACTTTTGAATAGACTTGCAACATGGAAACCAGAATTCCAAAAATCTTGTAGTTAAGCAAGCATACTAGATTATGTTTTTGATCTTGGAATATATTCTATTTCAGCATCTCAATTTATTGAAAATTCTGTTCTGTGTAAGATGTTATGAATGTATGCATATTGCAGACAAAATATATATTTGAAGGTTTTATTTCAACATATATTTTGTTCCAAAACTATTTAGGTTATAATATTAGACAGGGATTATATCCTCTTTGTCTAAACGTCACTACATGGAACCCTCAGTATATTAAAGGGCAGGCAGGCTTTAATTCTATCTGGATTATATTTCGTCATTCCTGTTTTTCATTATAGCTTTTATTGTATTACTGGTGAAATAATATTGGTATATCATGGTCTTGTAATTGATCATAGAACATTTAGAGAAGACATCTTTTGGAATGTATGCCATGTGGAACAAATATTTTTCTTTGTATTATATTACCATTTGGTTGTGAAGAAGAAAATGTGAAAACCTGTTCATCTTTTTTAAGTTAAGAGATTTTGCATTGAAATAGTAAAAGGCATTCCTCAAATCTTTGTTTAAAATCTGTAATTAAAGTGGGTATGTTTATGTGTAATATAAAACAGAAACAAGCTATTGTCACTGTATTTACAGGATTGTAAGACCCTTTGTTTCCCCCAATGAACCCAGAAAATGACTGTACATCCAATATGTGAAGTTATGATCTTTCTGTTTTTGGCAGATAAATGCTTCTTGAGCCTAATTACAATATACAAAATGTTATTGTTTACATTTTCCGATCAAATCATTAATTTTGCACTATAGTGTAATTGACAAACTGAAACAGAACCGATAGAAATACTAAGAAAATAGAAATATTTTAGACCATCATAGTGTGTATGCCACTATACTAAGTGAAGCATATCAACAAAGCATGTAATGTAAAAAAAAATAATGATAATAAAAAAAACTTTCTTGTAGCATAATATTTGTCACACGTTTTGCTGCATCTCAGTGATCTCATGTGTAAATGGTGTTATACCTTCCCCTTTGCTTTAGAAACTATTTATCAGTTCATGTTTTTTCATCATTCTTATATGCATTGATTTCCTTAATTCTCTTTTCTTAAACTTTTAATTATAAATTATAAACTTGAATGATGTGCACATGGTTGAGTAACTTTTTTTTCTTTTTTTTTAATCCACATCACATTCCAAGTTCTTGGACTTGATATGCATTTTTTTCCATTGGGTACACAGCTGTGAAATGCAGGTTGAGTATGTCACATTTGCTATCATTATTGTGTTGATTGATCAGTCTGGATCAGGCATTTTCTTAGTTTGTAATAAGATCTATTTAAAAGGATTTAAAGTAGTTAATGTGGTAGAGAGGGAGGTTCTTCAAAGAAAGGAATGGGGGATTTTTCTACTGTGTTTAATACCATTTTAGTTATTATTATGTTTATTTACTTTTTTATTTTTTATTTATTATTATTTTTTTTACTAGTCTTAATAGGATTGTATTATGTTATGGTTGTTTGCAGAATTAATGATTAGTTATCAGTATTGTG
>BOPN01003702.1:94871-97371 GCA_017312705.2 Penaeus japonicus | reverse complement strand
GATCCAAGAATCAGTCTTTGATTCGTGTCAAGTTAGCATGTCTTGCAGTAAACTGGACAGTGAACAAAATACACATGTAAATATCAAAGGATATTTGATAAATTCTAATATAATCACATACAGGAAATCTAATAGCAAAAACAATAAATTTAACAGTTTTATCCGAAAGCTAAGATGACAAGTCCTCCATCAAATTTTATTTCGTATTCGTGTTTCACAAGGAAGAAGAGATATAATGATGACAAAAAAATATGATTTACATTCTAAATTGTCACCTTGTCTTTCTAACAGAACTGTTTAACATATTTTTTTTTCCTGTCACAGTGTTTAAATGTGTGTGTGTGTGTGTGTATTTGTTTGTTTTGCTGCTTACTTATTTCAATATTTATTTATTTATTATCTGCTTATTTATTCCTTCCTTGTCTATTTATGTATTTATTTTCCAATTCATTGACTGGGGATTCAAATATTGATTCACTTATTAGTTATATGTATAGCTCAAACATTAACTTTCTTTTGGATACAAAAACTATCATTTGCATTTCTAAGCAACAAACTTGTAAAGTATCATTATGTACTTAGTAAGTATACAACTTGTTAATCAAAACACTTTATTTCGAAATTTATTTGAAATAATTCAAAGTGGTAGGACAGAGCCACATTTATAGACAACTTCTCATTAATTACTGACCAAAATTTCATCAGTTACATCAACATTGTTATAATTTAATCATATTAAATTTGACTAAATGGATGAGAACTAAGCTACTGAATTATAATGCAAATAAATATCTAAGTTGTTATAAGGCACTATTGTGTTTCCACTGTCCTGATGAATAGTATTTGTTTATCCAAAATACCAACAAAAGTATTTCCTTAACTTGTTTCTATCTTAATTAAAAGGAAATGCATTTATATCACAAGAATGCAGTGATGACTTGACCTTTTTCTTTTAATACAAAGCATACTTATTACATCAGTGGAAGTACATACACAAGAATTTTGAAAGTTCCCTTTAGCTGGCAACTGAAATAGTATGACCTTTTACATCTAAATACCTAAATTAATTGGTAAAATTTACATCGGCAACATTCTTCATCATATATATAATATACATATCCTAATCTCTTTAAAAAGTAATGCCAAAGTTACACTAATCTACTCTCCGAGTGCAGTGTTAATGAAATGGGTATTTTATAATGCTCCAAAGGCATCACAATATCAAGGCCACTATCTAAAAGTATACATGTGCCTTATATCAGTAAAGCAAAATTTTAGTTTTTGTATTTCTAACAGTTCTATTATGTATGGAAACCTACTGGTCATGTGACTATACTTTTTTTCTTATATCTAATAGATAATAAATATATAGCTTGTCTTTTCAAATGCAAAACAGAATTTGCATCATCATATATATTTGGTCCCTTTGGCTACCACTAAAAACAAAAACCAAGTATATGCACTGCATATTTTCCAAATTTCAAGTTCTACTTCTGCCTCATCTAGCATGAAAAGAAAAAATAAATGCTAACTCTAAAGATTTTCTATGGTACTAAGAATGAATAGATAATTCAATTCTAAATGAGCTTCAGCTACCTTTGCTCTACCTAGCCATTTCTCCAACGTTGCTGAACTGATGTTCTGACACATATCTTAGATATATATATACTTTTTAATTTTTTTTCATTAACCATTAGCTAAATATGAACAACATAAAAATACATGTAGAAGACAGACAATTAAAATCTTGGTAACTTTTGAGGATATCATGGCATAAATACAATTAGTCTCTCATCTCAAAAGAAAGAAAAGAGGAAAGTAACATAGGAAGAACCAGTGAAACCCATTTCCAATATAATTGTAATAAAAAAAGCAAAAATCATTTGCAGAACATACTGTGACCAATAAAAGAGAAGTTTAGGCATATCTGTATTTCCATTTATAACTGCAGACAAGACATTTAACTGAAGTTTCTATCATACATAGCTGAGGTTTATTTACCTCCTGACTTAACTCTTAATAATAAACTTTTGATATAACATTAAATTTCATAAGAATAAAAAATCTTTTACACTAAGTTTAAATCAGTGAATGATTAGATATAAATCTTCCTTTATGCTATATTACTTTAAAAATCAAAATAGAAATTAATTAAATATGCAAATGGTAATACCCCATAAATTATGTTATAGAACTTTATTTTCCATCTGCTTTCTGTACACCTAATCTTTTCACAAAATAGTAAATATTTTCTGACCTGAAAATCTGCATAATTTTCTTAAGGCTTTTTTCAATTCATGTTGAACACTAATATATCACAAAGAAAAAACTCAAATGAGTATTGTTATATTTAACAAGGGAAATTCACATGATTTCTGAACAATCTTCTACAAAAACATGCCACACACATTATTTTTGTGCCTTACTCTGAGTAGGCAGCAGATTTTTAACAATAATTATAGAGTTGATACTACATAATGACACAGGGTCGTTGCCTTGG
>BOPN01003702.1:69871-82371 GCA_017312705.2 Penaeus japonicus | reverse complement strand
CGAGTACATAGGTGTGTGCGTGAGTGGATCCGTATATACATGTGGTCGTACATGTGCCCCCCTCCCACCCGCACACACAAACACACACGGCCCTGGCTGCGTCCGTCCCTCCCCCACGAAATGAGCCGCAAAGACCACCTGCATTAACCCATGTAATGTACCAGTGACTCCCTGGCGGCACTGGCATCCTGCAGCTCAAGATAAACAAATGACACCCGGCGCCTTCCACACGACACGCAGAGCTCGCCTTCAACTGCCGTCACTGTTTACATCGACAACTTGCTATCTCTGGCAGATGCCAGACTCATCCTGGGGTTCGGCTTGCTTCAGCACTACTAGCCTTCCACAAAAGCGAAAACCAATAGCAACAAATCAAGATGTTCATCTCCTAAGCTCTTTTGTAAGAGGTGCATAAACAGTCCCGTGAAAGAACAAAATATTTAAACCCAGTCTGCGGGTTATCGAAGAACGTTTCACATAAAGGCCTTAGATAAAAGTCAGACGAGGATTTGCTTTTGCCATTCAGAATACCAAACAGAAGTCACTCTCTGCCACCGCACCACAGGCTCGAGTCACCGCCACAAGGTGCACACCGGGCCTTTGATCCAATCACTTCGCATACCAACCACCATCACTAACCTCGGCGCTCTCTCAAGACCTAAAGCGCTCTAAAATAGTAAAACTGGCAGTAGAGATAACAGCCATAACATCAGTCATGCTATTAAGGTAATTCCTAAACTAGTATTATTTACTTTATCCTACTTCTTCAGTGTCATCCGATCATCCGCCGGGTCGGTGGACATCAGAGGTTGGCAGACGCGGCTACTAGTGAAATGGATGTGGCTCAACGTTCCCAGGTTAAGATACTTTCGGGATGTTCTAGAGATAAACCGTGAGGTCCAGGAAATACATCCCCATGCGCTTCAGCACTCCCATTCCCTACGGCCCGAGGTGCAAGGACCGAGGAGCCACAACAAACTACAATGACCGAGCGGGCGGCGGAGGAACCTCGCGGTGACTAGCATAGGCTATCATAGTTAGCATAAATTACCCTGAAGGTCACGACACACTTGCGGATGCCGCTGTGGGCTTGGAGCGGTCGGTTATAACTCCAAATAATCAGCATCACCTTGTGAGCTTGTAGAAGCAACGGGGAGAACAAGGCGAACAGCCATGGCACCTCGAAGGCCTTTGCCCTGGAGATCAACGTGTGATCACCAGCGCACATAGACTCGTGCTGGGATTCAAAGCAGCGCATAACGTTATTCATCAAAGAAAGATCCTGGCATTTAGCCGTGGAAGACTATTTGCATCAAACTCATTCACTATACAAAGCATCTATTTGCCAAGCATACCATATAATTCACGTTCATGAGCTTTAAGTGCTGGCATATAGGTTACGCATTTAAACGACGCGCAGGTTGTGTGATGTTTGCCTGCCTGTGTTGAGCAAAAGAGTCTAAGTATTCAAATAGTAACTGCTCGTAAGTACTGCTGTGTTTATGCTGTCTGGTGTTGGTACTGGCCTCATCAAATTTCCTGGGCTCTACATTAATCCCTGAAAAAAGAGAAAAAAGGAGAGGAAAAAAAACGCGTGTGAAGAAGGTGCGAAAGCCGTAAAATAAAGGAACAATGCGACTGGTATAGGTATGACTTCAGTATATTTTTTAGATTTAAATTCTCCCGTTTGTATATGAATCGCACTATTGATATTAGAATTCAACGAAGCACATGGCATTGATGGAGCATCAGGAAAAATACGATTAAATAATAATTTTCATGTCTTTTTCCCCATAAACTGAGAGCCTATGCTCCTGTTGGTCGAAGGATAAACAAACATAAATCTCGCCAACATATGAATCCATACACGCGTGCGTGTATAAATGTAGATGTGTATGTGTGTATAAATAGATTGAGATAGACGTGAATGGGTATATGCATATACTTTACATATACACACGTGCTTACTCTGGCAAGACCTGGCCACGCCACACCTGCCTAAACGGATATAAAGTTTAAATCCTTCTCCCATCTGCCACCGTTCTAAAGTTTTTTCCTAAAAAGTTCAGTGGGGTCGAAATTCATAGCCTCGAGCGGGAAATCTTTGTTACTCTCGTCGCCCTATTAACACCTCGCCCCTTAAGCGCCAGAACAAAGAAAACTCAGCAAAAAACGTCCCGGCACTAAGACGGTGTATCCCGCGGCACGACCGAAATCCTACGACGCTGCACCGCCGGCGTCGGCGGCGGGAACACGTGTGCCGTTCGCCACACATGCCGTCCGACATCACCTGTCGCATTAAAAGTCCGTTGGAGGAAGCAGCGCCCAAGGATAGGAGTTCCGGCGTGTTAACAACGTATGATCTGCGTGGCGCGATGCCGCCCGCGAACACCACTTGATGAGCCGGCCAGCCCACCCGTCGCAACGCACTGACGTCACCGCCTGCGAACACCAACTTCCTCAATAGCAACTTCTTTGCCCTGGAAACTTGCGCCGGCTTTCACCGCAGCCTTTCTCCGCGTTTTTGCCAGGCTCGCTCGCGTCCGAATCGCCCACGCGAGTGAGGGTTATCGGAGGCTCTTATCTCTCGTCATGAGTAAGCAACATCTGCTATGATCTCATCGCATATCATCCGGGCGATTCACTCAGCCTGTGTCACTCTTTTGTTTGATGGCTGTATTATATATACTTATACTTATATATATGTTCACATACATAAACACACACACACACACTCACACATATATATGTATATATCTGTGTGTGTGTGTGTTTGTGTGAATATACACATATCCATATATTTATGCATGTATATATGCATTTGTGAATGTGTATATGTATGTGTATATGCATGCCTGCATGTGCGTGGATGTGTGAATGTACAGTATATCTATTAGAAGTCAGTGTGTGATGAACAGGGGTCTGGCCTCAGAGAGAGGGTATCTCCCACCCATCCATCAAAGAGGGACCCCCTCTCCGGTCCTGCCCCCCCCCCCCAACCCCAACACCACCGCCCTGCCGCTACAAGCTCTGCGCCCGCAAGTGTTTTAATATGAAGTAAGAGCATCTCGCGCTCCATGACGGCCAGCTACCCCGCCATGTAGCCTCCATAGAATTGTCGTTGTGATTTTATCCATTTCTTTTTCGCTTTGCGTGTCAAGCTCCTCATGCAATACTTCATAATTTCAGTCTATTTCAAAATGTATTAAGAAAAAGTATATATGATGTCTGTGTATGATGTCTCGTACAGGTTACACTACCATATGAAAGGAAACATGTAGTCACATCGACGCTGACACAGAGACATTTACATGCACGCACACACACACACACATATATATCTATATATATCTATATATATATAAATGTATACATATATATACATATATATCTATATATATAAATGTATATATATATATATATGTTGGAATCCCCCTGCCGGTTAAGGTAAGGTCGAGGAATCGCTAAGGCGGTGATGGATGTCCTCTGTAATTCGTGTAACACTAACCGACAACGCCGTGTGACAAGTGCCCGCCGCTGGTGGCTTCGTCTTACGTCATGGCAGGTGGTGCACCCCCCCCCCCGCTACCCCCACCCACCTCGGCCGCTCCGCCATGCGCGTGACGTCATCAACAAATACAGCCCCTTTGAATTCTCTCTCTTTTCTCTCTCTCTCTCTCTCTATCTCTTTCTTTCTTTCTCTCTCTCTCTCTCTCTCTCTCTCTCTCTTTCGGCGGGAACAATCAAATGCATCACTGAGCTCGCCGACCCGCGAGCAGTTTTCCCTCGTTTGAACGGACTCTGCCCCGCCTTCGCGCCTCCTGTCATCCGCTGCGGCCACGTGACAGCCTTGCCCGCCATGGCTCATCAACAGGACACGGCAAACAGGGGCATAAACATCCTCCTTGTTCATTAACTGTTGTCTGAGACAGCATTTCTCCGCGAATGGCCTTTCTTCGTCTGCTTCCCAAGGCGGTTGTTGATAACGGTTTTTTTTCCAAGCCTTCGGGGAAAGATAAGAGCGCACAGATCGTTGCACAGCGATATGGTGCAATGCATTGACCCTCAGAGTTTTAATTTATAAACGACACGAATCTGCGTGACATGACATATATCTCATTTGAACCATTTACTTATGTGCCTTTTTCACATCGGTAAAGACAAATGTTCCATAAACCTTAAAACAAACAATGAAAAGGAAAGAAAAGCGTAAAAGATGATGTGTAGGAATGAGAAAAATAAAGTGAATAATGACAGAAATGAAAATCATCTCTGAGGTACAGCACACGTGCCCTCCTGACACACCCGACGGGGGAGTGCGAGGGACAGGGGGTCGGGGAGGGAGCAAGTGACAGAGAACGTTCAAGAAACTCCTTCATGTTAGCAAAATGCAATTTGCCCTTGTTGTTATTAAACTTATTATTCTCAAATGTATGAACAGATTGCTTTGTTTAAATCCTGCAATAAGAATGATCTCAGCATTCCATAGTCAGAAATAAACAAGCGTGTGTGTGTGTGTGTGCGATTCCATAACACGTTCCCGTCAATCCAACGGCGTTAACCGCAAAATATCACAGGATTTACCATGCAAAGCTCCATCTAAGCTGTTTTTTCTCCAACTTCAATCCTTTCGCGCTGAAGAAAATCTCGCCAAAAGCCACCTGTCATAAGTCGGCGGCCGATAACCAGGGCACGTACGGGGAGGCGGACGCCCTCCCTTGAATATCCTGCGCGGCGGAAGTCTCGCATGCCAGCCACGAACCCCGACGCCCTCGCCCCTTCCCTTCTTTAGGAGTGAGGGGAGGTGGGGAAGATGGGCAGGGGAGTAGAAGGAAAAGGGAATGGAAGGAAGGGGAGAGAATGGGGAAGGGAAGGAAGGAGTAAAGAGGGAGCGAAGGAGGGGGAGGGAGGAATGGAGGAGAGGAGTAGAAGGAAAATGGAATGGAAGGGAGAAGGGGGAAGAGCGAGGAAGGAAGAGGAGAGAATGGGGAAGGAAGGAAGGAGTAAAGAGGGAGCGAAAGAGGGGGGAGGGAGAAATGGAGAAGTGGAAAACGGGTAGAGAAAGGAGAAGAGAAGAAGTGGAAAGATCAAGACAAGATTGAACAACTGCGCTGTGTGCCTCCGTCGTGTTAAGGTATTGCTGGTCACTTTTCATCGTCATTTAGTCACATCGAGTGATTTCTTAAAAAGTGTGACCTCTCTCTCTTCCCTCTCCCTCTCTCCACCTCTCTCTGATACTTATTCCTCCTCTGTATCCATCTGTCTGTTTATCTCCTCTCGACGCAGCAGGATGTTACATCCCCCAGGTGTGCGAAAAGGCTCCAACAGAAACCTTAACTCGATCCTCACTAAATCGTACCGTACTCAGATCCTTTACTCATCTGTACAGCCGAAGGGCGATTTCCCTATTCTCTTACCCGGAACCTTCGACCTTTTAGTCTTCTTTTCCGGTTTGGTCTGCAGAGCCCTCGGTAGGAAAGTGACCAACCTGTCTGCCCTTTTTTAAGATGGCCAATACTGTTCAGTTCATGCATGCTACATCTAATTTGTTATGTGTGTGGATCTGATATATATACGAGCATCTACATGTGGTTTATACATCTTCATAAAATAACCCTGAATGTTCCCTGCAAACCCAAAACTTTCTGCCACCAAGAAAGATCAAAATAATTGCAAGGGAAATGGTAGGGGGTCAAAGGCACTGTGGAACATCTCCCATGAGAGTCGCCTGCAAGGTCAGAGGTCAAGCGGTGCAGGCGGACGTGGGCGAGGGACGGGTGGGTCTGGGGGTATGAGCAACTTGGCGTTGTGTGGAGGGTATTTCTAAATATATCTTTGTATGCCGCATCGAGAAAGGTGCATGGGAACTGTTTCTATCTGGTACTCTGGATCATATTTGAGAAAAGGGGGAAATGTATATCTCTTATGATTCAGACAGATACCCGGAAACATGTGTTCGATGGAACGCTAACTACATCCAGGTTATTTGCCGGTAACTCGACGAACGACAAAAAAAAAAAAAACAATAATAAACTAGAACAGAGTTTTTAAAATTCAGATACACTAAGAAAGTGATCATGAATGCCATTAAAAAAAAAAAAATCTTCCTGTGACTTTCGACATGAGATCTGCGCGTCGTCGATCACCCGCCTCGTGATAATGGCGCCGCAGCCAGTGACACCCCGCGAGGCAACCTTTCCCGATGATTTGGCTGAGGGTCGTTTTTCCAAGTCCCTGGAGGAAATGGAATTCTAAAGCGGAAAGTCTGCTTGAAAGCACAGGTCACGGCATTGCTTGGGGGAGAGGCTCTTAACCGACAAGCTATTTCTGTACATGCATACATGTGAGATATAAGAGTTTCCCTTTTCACTTTATTTTGGGTAACACTTTTTGCCATCTAACTACAGCCTTTATTTCTCTCCATGGAAACTAAACAATCTAAACAGAGTGTCACGTTACCTCGGATCCGCGAACAACACTTCACTTGGCCTGTGATGATATTACAAATGAAATTTTCCCCCCTCTCTCTCTCTGTGTGTGTGTGTGTGTGTGTGTGTGTGTGTGTGTGTGTGTGTGTGTGTGTGTGTGTGTGTGTGTGTGTGTGTGTGTGTGTGCGTGTGCGTGTGTGTGTGTCTGTGTGTGTCTCTCTGTGTCTCCCTCTCTCTCTCTCTCTCTCTCTCTCTCTCTCTCTCTCTCTAAATATGCATATATACATACAAACACACAAACAAACACACATGCGCACACACACGCACACACACACATATATACATATATATATATATATATATATATATATATATATATATATGAGTGCGTATATATATATGTAGATGTGTATACACATATATAAACATATACATATGCATGGACATACATACATACACACATATATATACATATGTGTGTGTGTGCGCGCGCGCGCGCATTGTGTGTCATTAATCTGTATCTCTTTTTCTCTTACTCTTCCTCTCCTCTCTCTCTGTTTCTTTATCTATCTATCTATACATCTATCTCCCTTTCGCTATATCTTTCGCCGTTTTCTACATCTATCTCTTACTCCCTATCTCTTCTCCCTCTCAGCGTCCTTTCTTGGCCTCTCCTCTTTCTACCTCTTCCTCTCCCTTCTCCTCCCTCACCCTTCACTACCCTCTCCTACTCTCATCATCCCTACCTTTATCCTTCTCCCTCTCTTGTCGCACTACCAATGTAGTTTGGCCTACTGTTACAACTATGAACAGTCGGTGTTTTCGTCAACAGAGGTATCCGCGTGCTGCACACACATAAACACAAATGGGATGATAATCAATGTAAATATTTAGAAAATGAATTCAAAATTCTCTTCCATAAATAAACTTACGACGCAATGAGATTGAAAAACGTTAAATTTCCTTCCCCCTTTTTACCTTGTTTTGATGTGGGTTTTTTTTCCCACAACCGTCTCGATCCGGATTTCCTGTGGATTCGGGAAAGAAATAGACGATGACGCAGGAGGTCGGTAAGCGCATCCGTCATAAACGACGTTAAAAGGAATGACGTGCAAAGTCTCCCTTCGAGGTAACCTCCAAAACGTCCCATGCCACCAACTTTAAACTTTTCATCATCAGCGGAGCAAGAGGTTCACCATTTGAATCGAATTTTACGGCGCGAGGGACGTGGCTCCAACACCCCAAGTTCCATATGCTGGGCTTCAGCTTTCTTGACTTTTGAATGACACATTTCTGGGTCGGCCGACTGTTCCATGCAATTACGACTATAAGTGCAACGGATAATTATTTACCCAAGTGAACCATTTAAGAGTGTCGAAACTCTGTTAACATCCATTAAAACCTAATCCCGTTCCCTCTCATCCATCAGACCTCGAGTTAGCAGTATCAAAACACATTTAGTCCATAGTTTGTGGACTGTTTGCTAAGTGTCGCATCACTGTGCTGCATCAGTGTTCTAAACTAAAATCAAAACCTTTAACGAAATTGAGAATTCTTATTTCTAATTGCTTCTATAATGCTAATTACAGATTATCAACTCTCAGAAGTTACTGACAGTCTCTAGGAACTCGATCTCAAAATCACCATCAAACCGTTCATGTCTCGCCCCCCTCCTCTTTAGAATGCACACCCGTTCGCTTGGCGTCCTAAACTTACCTCCTTTACCTGTGCGACCTTTCCCTACCTGAACGCGGCCCCGCCTCATTAGGGTATTCACGACCTCCACGACCGGCGCACGGAGAGGGAGGGAGGGAGAGGGAGTGAGAGAGGGGGGGGAGGGAGGGAGGGAGGGAGGGAGGGAGGGAGAGAGGGAGGGAGGGAGAGAGAGAGAGAGAGACCACGTGCCCACCACTCTTCACTGCAGCTTAACGTGCGCGGGGGGTCGGCGTGCAGTGGCGGGTGGAAGTGCAGTTTTACAGACAACCGTCAGCAACAGTAGGAACAGGGCTGTTCGTTTACCGAGAGCGAGTTTGTTATTTAAGCGACTCTCGACTTCACGACCACTTGAACACGAGGAGGCCGACCCAAAGGAGAAGTGTTCTGGGACGATTCCTGGTTCGCTCATGACGGTTTTATTGCGCTTCCGTTCGGCCAGTCGTGACCGTCGTGACAACGATTAGCTTATGTTGTGCTTCTCGCGTTTCACTTCGCTGAAATGCCGGGGACGATGAGTCACGTACCTCTGAAATACCATTCTACTTGAAACATCGAAACTTCACTCATAACTTACAATTTCGACATTTCTAAAATACAAAGGAAGGAAAAAAAAGAGGCAGTCCGTTATGTACGAAACCCAGGAAAAGAACTCGAAGCCATCTCTCATTTCCCTCCAACTCTCGCTTGCATTATATTTTCTGCCTACCTCTTTTCGTATTTTCCTCCTAACCCCCTTCCCCTCCCACTCTCTCTATCTCTCACTCAGTTACACTTTTCCTGTTCCTCACCCTCACTCTAGCTCTCGCCTTCACTCTCTTCCTCACCCTCACCCTCACCCTGTTCTCCTTCCTACATCCCCTTCCTCTCCTTTTCAGACCCTTTTTCTCCCCCTCCCCCACCTCTCGAGATGCCTCCTCCGTCTCGCGTCACACAATTACGAAGTCTCGAGCACACTCACTTCCGCGGTAATCTCTCTCGAGACCTCACTCACTTTCTCATCAGCCCTTTCCCCTTTCTCTTCCTCCTCTTTACCAACGTTTTATCTTTCCTTGTTTGTTTATTTTTACATCTTCCCCTGCTTTTTATTCTCATTTTTTTTTCTTCGTCAGTCTGTCTGTCATTGCCCATATATTCGGTCCCTGGGAATATCCTCCATTATATATGCTGTGTCTACCTACTCACGGCTTCCTGTCCCTTGCTACTAATCACAGTTATTTTTCGATATTCTGATTCAATATGATCTTCATTACTATTATTATTATCATCTTCACCATTATCCTCACTGCTATTCTCATCATCACAATTATTATCATCATTACTATTATCATTATCATTTTTCGACTATAATCTTTATAATTATCGCTATTCTTACTTTTGTTATTATTGTTCCTAATCTCATTATTACTGTAAGGATGATTATCATTTCTAATATTATCATTATCCTTATTATTACCATTATTATAATCATTATTATTATTATCACCAATATCATTATTACTATCATTATCATTATTATTACTATTACCATTACCATCATTATAATCGTTATTATAACCACCATTAGTATTTGCATCGACAATGATTTTCTTCAATTTTCTTTTTCTTTTCTTATTCTATAATACTTGAATTTCTTCTCCTTTTCTCTTTTTTTTACTTCTTTTATTGATACCTTTCTTCATTTCCATTTTAATTTTTTCCCCTTTTTTAAATTTTTCTTTCATGTCCTCTTCCCGCTTTCATAATTCCCATTCAATCTCATATTTTTACTCCCACCTCCTCGGCGTCGCCTTTCATACTTTCGTTCTTATTCATCCTTTCTCTCTTATCTTTTTTTTTTCTTAACTCCGGGTTTCTTATCCATCCATTCTCTTTTATCAATTAGTCTTCAAGCTATTTTTTTCTCTTTATCTTATTCTTTTACTTTACTTTAACCATTTCTCTTCCCCTTTTTCAAGCTCTTCATCCCCATCTACTCTTCTCTTACATTAATCGGCCATTGCTACTTGCCCTGCTTCATTCCGCTTCCTATGTCGGCTTCCCCATCTCCTGCACATGTTCCCACCGTCCCGATGTTGACAGGAAGTTTTACCTAACGTTCAATGGACACGGCGAGTTGGGAACCTTCCTCTTTTTTTGTTTTCCTTCTCAGTACCGCCACCATCCTTTCCTCCGTCGTCGTTTCGCTTACCAAGACTATGTCTATATTATTACTTACTCTTTGTTTCCATCTATACCGTCAACTCCACTTCCACCTCCACCATCTCACGCGCTTCAGGTATAAATAATAATCTTTCGAGTGTTTTATCGGCGTTCCATCATGACCAAATTCACGACGGTATATTTCTTCCTCTCCTCTTCTCCACTGCTCGATTTTATATCTCTTATCTATTTCTCAACATTCTTTCTCACATGCCTCACTTCTTGCGAATCATATTCTGTTGTTCCACTGTTTGTTTGCATTTCCTCTTACCCTGCTATGTATCACGGCTTGTGCCTTTGCTTCCCTTCGTCTCACATAACAAAGATTTAATTTCCATACGTGTCCGACGGTCCCCACTGACTTCCTATGATGGTTTTGCTATTATTATCATATCTTTGTTTCCCTCACTCCCCTTCTATATCGCAATATTCTCCTATAGTTCTTTTGAACATATCTATTAAAATTCCTTTTTAATTTTCAAACTTCCTGATTAAAATATCTAGACTCAAAGCAGGTGCTCCAAATCCCGCTTACCTCCTCAAGATACCCGTAAATGCCGAGGGGAGCCATACATATGGTCCGAGACTAGTGTGTCTGCTCTAAGATTCCCGTGTGTGCTCTGGGACTTCCTCTGTGTGTTCTTGGATGATCCGTGTGTGGTCTAGGATCCGCTGTGTGTGTGCTCGAGGACTCTCCGCGTGATCTGGCGTCCTTACCTCTTCATCATGTGGGGCAACATTCATTCCTTACTAAATGGGAGTGCATACGACGTTTGCTGATCTATAACATCTTTATGGCGTCTTCACAATTCAAACTCTAAGGCAACCTTTACTACCAATACTATTCTAAACCTGCACTTTTCAACAGAGGCTCTTTAGGCACCGCCACGCGACTTACACTTTGTAAGATCAACTGTCCTTATTTGGGAGACTTACCTGGGATTACTTGATGCGTGTGGGACTCCTTTAAGATTCTCTCACGGACACTTGACAGTACACTCTCCGTCTACGATCACATGATAAGAAACACTTAATATCAAATAGCAATATTTTCTTTATTTCTTATTGATCATCCATTTACTTATCTCCCTTTGTTCCCTTTTCTTAATGGTATCCTTTCCTATGTCTTTTAAATTTGTAGCTTTATTCCCACTAAATTTCGAACACACAGTCTGCAGAAACCCTTATCACATGGCGTGTTTGGCGGGACACCACAAACGTTGAGGGTCGGCCGAGCGTCGGACGGGACCGCACACACTAGAAACGTTGTTGGCTAGAAGGAACCACTGAACAGATTCATATTTCACAGACAAGTATCACATTTCGCTTGCACAGCTGGCCCGGTTGTCTGGCTGGGAAGTCAGTAAAGCCGTGATAGGGGACTTGGCATCCCTTGGCTGGCACTCCCTCGCCGGCGCTGCAAGAGAAAAAGGAAAGCGAATTAGGGGCAAGGTGGATGACGGAGCGAGGGGCGCCTGTCACACAACATTGGCCGCTGATTTGTCTGACAACCCTTATGCGTAGAGATTATCCTTCGCCCCTCCGTATAGGCCCTACTTATACTCTCAGACCCCCTTACTTCCATCACAGAATCCTTTCCATTCTCTCGCGTTTGATATCTCTCCCTTGTCTCCCTTTTCCACATCCTACTTTACCCCGTTGCCATCTGATCTTTTCTCCGTTACCCCGTCTCTCTCTCTCTCGGACGCTGCCTCTCCCTTTCCTACTTCATCTGCTTTTTTCCCTCTCTCCTTTTCCATTTCCCTCTCCCTCCCGCTCTTTCTTTTCCCAACTTTATATACTGCCCTGTCTCTGCACCTCATAGTGCCTGAACGGGATAGTTCCTTCTCATAAATCCAATCCCCTCACACCGGCCAGGGGAAGAGGAAGGGGCTAAGCGAGGTCGGGGTGGGAAGGGCAGGGGGTGAACAGAACACAAGGGAGGTGGAGGGGAAGCGCATAACATCAGGACGGACGCTGCCAGTCTATCAGCCTTCCTGGCGAGGGCAGCTAAACAGTTCTGGTAGGTCAGGCTACTGGTGAATAGTTTAGTTTCAGCTTTCTTATCTCGGTGTATCAGTATGTCCAACCGGCTTGATGGATTTGTTCATATGAACTCTCCTTAAACTCCACTTCTGTTTGCCTGTCTGTCTGTTT
>BOPN01003702.1:52371-54871 GCA_017312705.2 Penaeus japonicus | reverse complement strand
GCTCACTGTCATCTGGATCCCCAAGCCCAAGCTCTATCCCACGCCCACACAACGACGCTCGCCCAGTCCTCGTTCTCTCCTGTCTGTGATTCGGTTTACACTCGTGGTTGCCGTCTCCACACTCACACAAGCACACTTCCGCCGGCGATGTGCTCTTGCTTGCTCCCTCTTTACCTCGGCTTCTTAATCTCTATCTATGCCTCTCTTTCTCTTTCTCTTTCTTTTTTTCTTTCTCTTTCTCTCTCTCCCTCTCTCCCCTCTCCCTCTCCCTCCCTCAATCTCCCTCTTTCTCTCTCCCTCTCCCTCCCTCAATCTCCCTCTCTCTCTCTCACTCTCTTTCTCCCCCCTCCCCCCACCCTCTCTCTCTCTCTCTCTCTCTCTCTCTCTCTCTCTCTCTCTCTCTCTCTCTCTCTCTCTCTCTCTCTCTCTCTCTCTCTCTCTCTCTCCCTCCCTCTCTCTCTTCCTTCCTTCCTCCCTCTCTACCTATCTCCCTCCTTCCCTCCCTTCCTTCCTTCCCTCCCCCATACCCTTTTTTCCTCCCTCCCTCCCTCTCTCCTCCCTCTCTCCTCCTTTTCCCTCTCCTTCTCCCTCTCCCTCTACCACATACATATATGTGTAAATACACGTAGAGTACACATACCACACCCACTCCCACCCGCCCGCCCGCCTCCTGTCCACATACTCACACGCCCTCGCATCCGCCCTCGAGTGTGACGATCCCGGCTGGGCGCCCGCGACTCTCGTCCTAATACTGCCACCAGATGTGCTCTCGTATAGGCCAGCTTACCCATTGCACCATTTGCGTGTGCCGGAGAACCAACGTCGGAGTTGAAAGTAAAGCGTACATACACACCCACATTCTCTCATAAGCACACGCACACGCACACGACATGCAAGCACGCGCACACGCACACGTACACACAAACACAGACACTCACCCCCCCACACACACACACACACACACACACACACACACACACACACACACACACACACACACACACACACACACACACACACACACTCACACATACATATATATAAATATATAAATATATGTATATGTATATGTATATGTATATGTATATGTATATGTATATGTATATGTATATGTATATATATATATATATATATATATATATATATATATATATATATATATATATATATATATATATGGGAGCCGAGAGGGAGAGAGAGAGAGAGAGATGAGGAGGAAAGGCGAGCACTGGCAGTGCTGCAATTGCAGGAAGGCCGCTCTGCATTAGCGTGTAGATAAGAGAAGGCATCGGTTTCCCCGCACGGCTGGCGGTGCGGCGCACTTGATCGCCTCGCAGACACGAAGACGCTCCTCCACTCTTACTCGCAGAGCTTTCTTACGGCAGTGCGGCGATGAAGGCGAACGTGAATTATTATACCCAAAGGAAATAACCAATTCTGTGAGACGCGACAGGGCAGGCAGGCAGGGCAGGGCAGGGCAGGGCAGGGCAGGGACGAGGTGGGAGGCGGCTGCAGGGTGAGCGCCACACACCATCATCAGCACGGCCACGCTCGCACACTCGCTAGTGCCACGGTGCCACTCCCTGTCTCGTCAACAACACGGCGTCATGTGTCTTCCCTCAGTCTGGGCGCTGTTTTGCTTTATCACTTCAAAACTTTTGTTCGATTTTCAACAGTTTCGCTCCAAATAGACTGTATTACAGAAGCTCAAGAAACTTGGCTGACAAACCACTTGCAGATCATGTGCTTGTAACCTGACAGTCACACAAGGTCCCTTCCCTTGGTGATTCATGTTGGCAAATAAACACTGCTGTCGGGATTTGGGTTTCTTTGTGTGTGTGTGCGTGCGTGCGTGTGTGTGTGTATGTATGTGTGTGTGCGTGCGTGCGTGCGCGCGTGTTTGTGTACGTGCGTGCGTGTGTGTTTGTGTGCGTGCGTGCATGTGTGTGTTTGTGTGCGTGCATGCGTGTGTGCGTGCGTGCGTGCGTGCGTGCGTGTGTGTGTGTGTATGTGTGTGTGTGTGTGTGTGTGTGTGTGTGTGTGTGTGTGTGTGTGTGTGTGTGTGTGTGTGTGTGTGTGTGTGTGTGTGTGTGTGTGTGTGTTCGCGCGCACACCTCCTGTCAGGTCGGAGAGGTGGTGACCTTCCCGCATCTCGCCCAGGAGAACCGCTCTTACAAACACGCACACAAACCCTTGCCTTGAGTACACTTAATTCACAAGCGAGGCCGGCATGGCGTGACCCGCGAGCGACAAGGGGCTGTCATCAAACTCGCCCGAGTTGCTCTCCAGCATCCAAGGTGCCACGGACTCGGAGGCGAGGATGGCTGGGGACGCACTGCTTCATGGTGCCGAGCGAGGGAGGGAAAGAGGGAGAGAAGCTGTGTGTGTATGTGTGCGTGTGTGTGTGCGTGCGTTTGTGTGTGTGTGTGTGTGTGTGTGTGTGTGTGTGTGTGTGTGTGTGTGTGTGTGTGTGTGTGTGTGTGTGTGTGTGTGTGTGTGT
>BOPN01003702.1:25000-40000 GCA_017312705.2 Penaeus japonicus | reverse complement strand
CGTCAAAACGCACTTGTGATTACTGCGTGCTTGCGGTCCTTTAGCGCTGGCGGACAGGTGGGAGGAGATGGAGCTGATGAGGGGGAGGGAAGGGGAAGGGGGGTGGGGTCATGAGGGGGCGGAGGATCGGGTGAGATAAAGGTGACGAGGTGGGAGAGTGGGGGGGGGGGGTGAGAGATTGGTTGTCTTAATTATATAATCCTACGTCAATGGATAAAAATGTAAATATGATAGTATGACTAGTCATAGTGGTGTTAGTGTTGCAGGTGATGATACTAAAGGTAATCGTGATGGTGGTTTGATGAGGTTAGTAGTGAAAATAGATAGTGATGATGATGGGGATGATGATGATGATGATGATGATGATGATGATGATGATGATGATGATGATAATGATAATGATGATGATGATGATGATGATGGTGATGATGATGATGATGATGATGATGATGATGATGGTGGTGGTGGTGGTGATGATGATGATGATGATGATGATTAAGATTAAGATTAAGATTAAGATTAAGATTAAGATTAAGATTAAGATTAAGATTAAGATTACGATTAAGATGAAGATAAAGATGATAATGATCGCGAGGTGGAGAAGGATGAAAACGACGAAGATAACGACAGCAATAACAACACCAGTAATGATAATGATAATAATCTTGAAAAATAACAAAGAAATGTTCGACTGAAGCAAAACTTCGACTTCAAAATTATAGTAAAAAAAAAGTTCAACAAGAAGGATAAAAAGAAGATGAAGAAGTTGAGAGCTGATACACCTCGTTCCAAAAACCTGATTATGAGAATCCAATTTCTAATCTCGCTGCGCTTGCAAATTTGATCTTTCATTCCAGCGACCGCGAGACAAAAGCTCAAGCACATTCACTGCTTTACTGCAAGACGAAGGCGGTTCCCGTTTGCGCCTCATTTCCTCTACTCCGTCGCTCAGAATTCCTTTTTTCTTTTCTTTTCTTACTACTACAGTACATTTTTTTGTTTTGTTTGTTTACTTTCGGTCTCTCTCTCTCTCTCTCTCTCTCTCTCTCTCTCTCTCTCTCTCTCTCTCTCTCTCTCTCTCTCTCTCTCATTCTTTGATCGGTCACCATTTCAGCGCAACGGCCTTGCATCTCTTTCAGTTCAGTTCTTCCAAGTCCTCCAGACTGACTCATCAGCGAGTGACGGCGCTTAAAAACCTTGCTGTTCTGGGTAATGAAGCTCGTCTCGAAGATTCATCCGTTTCAGCGACCGTTACCCCGCCCGCCCCGCAGAATGAATCTCCTAACTCTCTTTGTGTGAGTCAGTGATATAAAATCCTATAATAATAGTGATGCAGGAAAAAAAAATGTTTACACCGGCCTCAGTAAATGAGTCAGCAAGTACAAGAAGAGTGTTTGTTTCGATATTGACGTTGTAGAGGATGAACAAACTGCTTATCATGTTACATCGCTTCTGCCTCTGCTTGGGTCGTCGTCACTCACTCACATTCTCGGTTTCACGGACAGCGTTATGTGAGGAGATGACATCGCTCCTGCACATGGAAGCACGTATTTACGAGTGCACAAACACAGATACACATGCACGCATGCATAATCAAACAAAGACAAATATCAAAGAAATACAAAACATGAAACACAAACTCATACACATATATATACAAATACACGGGCACATATACACGCTAAAGGTCGTCTGACATGCTTATCACATGCATTAGAATGTCAAGTTTCTCTCTCCCTCCATACCGTTCCCGTAGACGGGGAATGGGAAAATAATGATAAAGAATGGGCCATAAGAGCGAGAAAAATGGGGAGTCGAACGAACGTGAACGTGCTCCTAAAAGATGGCAGGAGGGGGGGGGGCGAATCCATTCGTGGATAAAGAAGGGGGGGGGGGGGCGTGAATGTCTATGATCAAATCAACATTCATAAGTCTTACACAATGGATGTGACAGCAGTGCTGTGGCATTGGGACTCAAATGCACTCGCTTCAGTGATGGCACGAAAGCTGTTTACAATTCAGATAACAGAAGAAGGGAGGCAGATGTAATGAAATAGATAGATAAAAGGAAAGTTAGATAGATAGGGCGAGAGAGAGAGAGAGAGAGAGAGAGAGAGAGAGAGAGAGAGAGAGAGAGAGAGAGAGAGAGAGAGAGAGAGAGAGAGAGAGAGAGAGAGAGGGGGATGGGATGAGAAAACAAACGGGTAGTGCAGAGAGGTAACCAAGGCTGATGTGACAGGAAATGCTTGAACTCTTTCCGTTAAACAGTGAAATTATAATGAAGAATCCCGAAAAAATTGAAAAAAAAAAAAAAAATCTCAGAGTAAGTAGGCCTACAAACTGAATACCTATTTAACGCCTTCCGTTTCTGCTTACGCTCAACGGCAACATATACTCGGGTGTGATCCTCAACGACTGCAAGCAAGAGGCCTTTCCCTAATTAGGCCCATGACACACCACATCCGCCTCGCACTCAGGATATTTAATGATGTTTAACACAGTCGCCCACGCACGTCCACAGACTGAGCCCTACTCTCTAACAGGCCCGTCGGAGCACAGACCCTGGCTCGGACGATACCCACTTCATGGGCACACGGTGTCGGTCCTCCAGGAATTCCCTTTCAGTCCAAAACCATACTTCGAAAACAGATACACACAAAAGAAATATATATATATATATATATATATATATATATATATATATATATATATATATGCATATATATATATATATATATATATATATATATATATATATATATATAATATGTGTATGTGTGTGTGTGTGTGTGTGTGTGTGTGTGTGTGTGTGTGTGTGTGTGTGTGTGTGTGTGTGTGTGTGTGTGTGTGTGTGTGTGTGTGTGTGTGTGTGTGTGTGTGTGCACGCGCGTGTGCGTGTGCGTGTGCGTGTGCGCGTGCTTGTGCGTGTGCTTGTGCGTGAGCATGAGCGTGTGCGTGTGCTTGTCCTGTACGTGCCGTGTTCGTGTCGTGTGCGTGTGTGTGCGTGCGCGCGCGTATGTGTGCAGGAAGGCTTACTGATCTCGTTTACAAACAAAACCTAAATCAGTCAGTCCCTGGCGCTTAAGACGACTTTTCTTAAAGGTTCCCTTATCATCAGCCTCGACGGAATCCTCGCCAACTTGCTTATTCACTATTCTCCTCCCCTTTGGTTAAACCTTTCCGCCAAAAGGTTCAACCCAAAACACCACTTCTTAGCCCCTTAAAAACTAATAACACATTTGTCAATCCTTTAAATAACTCAGGGAGCCAATTCCAAAGAAATAATGCGTACATTTAGGATAATACAACCAAGGTTTTAGGACCATTCTTACCAACAGGATGCGACGGCGAGATAAGGGATTCGGACTATCAGACTGACGCGCTCTTGGTCTCCGTGCTGGAGCAGAGGAGGAGGATAACAGGGAGAGAGAGAAGGGGGATAACAGGGAGGCAGAGAAGGGGGATAAGAGGGAGGGAGAGAAGGGGGATAACAGGGAGGGAGAGAAGGGGGATAACAGAGGGGCAGAACATGGGGATAACAAAGAGGGAGAGGATGAGGATAACAGGGAGAGAGAGAAGGGGGATAACAGAGGGACAGAGAAGGGGGATA
Organism: Penaeus japonicus; assembly: GCA_017312705.2. Lineage (NCBI taxonomy): Eukaryota > Metazoa > Arthropoda > Malacostraca > Decapoda > Penaeidae > Penaeus > Penaeus japonicus. The sequence goes on along the minus strand of BOPN01003702.1, from coordinate 36,390 downwards.
ACTGGGAGGGAGAGAAGGGGGATAATAAGGAGGCAGAGATGGGGGATAGTAAGGAGGCAGAGAAAGGGGATAACAGAGGGCAGAGAAAGGGGGGATAAGAGAGGAGGGAGAGAAGGGGGATAACAGGGAGAGAGAGAGGGGATAACAGAGGGGCAGAGAAGGGGGATAACAGGGGGCAGAGAATGGGATAACAGGGAGGGAGAGAAGGGGGATAGCAGGGGGCAGAGAAGGGGGATAACAGGGAGGGAGAGAAGGGGGATAACAGGGAGGCAGAGAAGGGGATAACAGGGAGGCAGAGAAGGGGATAACAGGGAGGGAGAGAAGGGGGATAACAGGGAGGCAGAGAAGGGGATAACAGGGAGGGAGAGAAGGGGGATAACAGGGAGGGAGAGACGGGGGATAACAGGGAGGCAGAGAATGGGATAACAGGAAGGCAGAGAAGGGGATAACAGGGAGGCAGAGAAGGGGATAACAGGGAGAGAGAGAAGGGGGGATTATAAGGAGGCAGAGAAGGGGATAACAGGAAGGCAGAGAAGGGGATAACAGGAGGCTTGAAGAGGGGGATAACAGGGAGGGAGAGAAGGGGGATAACAGGGAGAGAGGGAGAAACGGGGGATAACAGGGAGGCAGAGAATGGGATAACAGGAAGGCAGAGAAGGGGATAACAGGGAGGGAGAGAAGAGGATAACAGGGAGGAGAAACGGGGGATAACAGGGAGGCAGAGAAGGGGATAACAGGGAGGCAGAGAAGGGGATAACAGGGAGGCAGAGAAGGGGGATAACAGGGAGGGAGAGAAGGGGGATAACAGGGAGGCAGAGAAGGGGATAACAGGGAGGCAGAGAAGGGGATAACAGGGAGGGAGAGAAGGGGGATAACAGGGAGGGAGGAAACGGGGGATAACAGGGAGGCAGAGAATGGGATAACAGGAAGGCAGAGAAGGGGATAATAACAGGGGGCAGAAGGGGGATAACAGGGAGGGAGAGAAGGGGGATAACAGGGAGGCAGAGAAGGGGATAACAGGGAGGGAGAGAAGGGGGATAACAGGGAGGCAGAGAAGGGGATAACAGGAAGGCAGAGAAGGGGATAACAGGGAGGGAGAGAAGGGGGATAACAGGGAGGGAGAGAAGGGGATAACAGGGAGGCAGAGAAGGCGATAATAGGAAGGGAGATAAGGGGGATAACAGGGAGGCAGAGAATGGGATAACAGGGAGGCAGAGGAGGAGATAACAGGGAGGCAGAGAAGGGGGATAACAGGGAGGGAGAGAAGGGGGATAATAGGGAGGCAGAGAAGGGGATAACAGGAAGGCAGAGAAGGCGATAATAGGAAGGGAGATAAGGGGGATAACAGGGAGGCAAAGAGGATAACAGAGAGGCAAAGATGAGGATAACAGGAAGTCAGAGAAGGGGATAACAGGAAGGCAGAGAAATGGATAACAAGGAGACAGAGAAGGGGATAACAGGGAGGCAGAGGAGGGGATAACAGGGAGGCAGAGAAGGGGATAACAGGGAGGGAGAGAAGAAGATAACAGGGAGGCAGAGAAGGGGATAGCAGGGAGGTAGAGGAGGGGATAACAGGGAGGGAGAGAAGGGGATAACAGGGAGGCAGAGAAGGGGATAACAGGGAGGGAGAGAAGGGGATAACAGGGAGGCAGAGAAGGGGATAACAGGGAGGGAGAGAAGGGGGATAACAGGGAGGCAGAGAAGGGGATAACAGGGAGGGAGAGAAGTGGATGATAGGGAGAGAGAGAAGGGGGATAACAGGGAGGCAGAGAAGGGGGATAACAGGGAGGCAGAGAAGGGGATAACAGGGAGGGAGAGAAGTGGATGATAGGGAGAGAGAGAAGGGGGATAACAGGGAGGCAGAGAAGAAGATAACAGGGAGGCAGAGAAGGGGATGATAGGGAGGGAGAGTAGGGAATAATAGGGAGGCAGAGAAGGGGATAACAGGGAGGCAGAGAAAGGGGATAATAGGGAGGAAGAGAAGGGGATAACAGGGAGGGAGAGAAGTGGATGATAGGGAGAGAGAGTAGGGGATAATAGGGAGGAAGAGAAGAGGATAACAGGGAGGCAGAGAAAGGGGATAATAGGGAGGAAGAGAAGGGGATAACAGGGAGGGAAAGAAGGGGATAATAGGGAGGAAGAGAAGGGGATAACAGGGAGGCAGAGAAGAGGATAACAGGGAGGCAGAGAAGGGGATAACAGGGAGAAAGAGAAGAGGATAACAGGGAGGCAGAGAAGGGGATAACAGGGAGGGAGAGAAGAGGATAACAGGGAGGCAAAGAAGAGGATAACAGGGACACAGAGAAGGGGATAACAGAAAGGCAGAGAAGGGGATAACAGGGAAACAGAGAAGGGAACAACAAGGAGGAAGAGAAGGGGATAACAGGGGGACAGAGAAGGGGATAACAGGGAGGGAGAGAAGGCGGATAACAGGGAGGGAGAGAAGTGGATGATAGGGAGGGAGAGAAAGAGACAATAGGAGGGAGAGAAGGGGATAATAGGGAAGGAGAGAAGGGGGGTAACAGGGAGGGAGAGAAGAGGATAACAGGGAGGCAGAGAAGGGGATAACAGGGAGGGAGAGAAGAGGATAACAGGGAGGCAGAGAAGTGGATAATAGGGAGTGAGAGAAAGAGATAATAGGAGGGAGAGAAGGGGATAAGAGGGAGGGAGAGAAAGAGATAATAGGAGGGAGAGAAGTGGATAATAGGGAGGGAGAGAAAGAAATAATAGGAGGGAGAGAAGGGGATAAGAGGGAGGGAGAGAAGGGGGGTAACAGGGAGGGAGAGAAGAGGATAACAGAAATGCAGAGAGGGGGATAACAGGGAGGGAGAGAAGGGGGATAACAGGGAGGCAGAGAAGGGGATAACAGGGAGGCAGAGAAGTGGATAATAGGGAGTGAGAGAAAGAGATAATAGGAGGGAGAGAAGTGGATAATAGGGAGTGAGAGAAAGAGATAATAGGAGGGAGAGAAGGGGATAAGAGGGAGGGAGAGAAAGAGATAATAGGAGGGAGAGAAGTGGATAATAGGGAGGGAGAGAAAGAAATAATAGGAGGGAGAGAAGGGGATAAGAGGGAGGGAGAAGAGGGGGTAACAGGGAGGGAGAGAAGAGAGGATGCTGCTGAAATGCAGAGGGGGATAACAGGGAGGGGAAGGGGGGATAACAGGGAGGCAGAGAAGGGGATAACAGGGAAGGCAAGAGAAAGGGGATAACAGGGAGGAGAGAATGGGATAACAGGAAGGCAGAGAAGGGGATAACAGGGAGGGAGAGAAGGGGGATAACAGGGAGGCAGAGAATGGGATAACAGGAAGGCAGAGAAGGGGACAACAGGGAGGGAGAGAATGGGATAACAGGAAGGCAGAGAAGGGGATAACAGGGAGGGAGAGAAGGGGGATAACAGGGAGGGAGAGAAGGGGGATAACAGGGAGGCAGAGAAGGGGATAACAGGAAGGTAGAGAAGGGGATAACAGGGAGGGAGAGAAGGGGGACAACAGGGAGGCAGAGAAGAGGATAACAGGAGGGCAGAAAAGGCGATAACAGGGAGACAGAGATGGTGATAACAGGAAGGTAGAGATGGGGGATGACAGGGAGGGAGGGAGGGAGGGAAGGAGGGAGAGACGGAGAGAGGGAGGGAGGGAGAGAAAGGGAGGGAGAGAGGGAGAGAGAGAGGGGGAGATAGGGGGAGAAAGGGAGAGAGAGAAGGAGAGGGAGAGAGAGAAAGAGAGAAAGAGGAGAGAGAGGAGAGATAGGAGAGAGAGAGAGAGAGAGAGAGAGAGAGAGAGAGAGAGAGAGAGAGAGAGAGAGAGAGAGAGAGAGAGAGAGAGAGAGAGAGAGAGAGAGAGAGAAAGAGAGTGAAAATGGAAAGGGGGGACGAGCATGGGTGTGGCCACACAGGGCCGCTCACATGCCATAATAACTGCAGTTGACATGCCAGCTCTGCAAGCGCATTGTGATAGTATTTCGCACAGCTCTACAGTGAAATCCTCTCCGCCTTAAGAACAGCGCCAGAATCTTAAACGAGTATTTTGCCTAGTTTAGAAGACTTAGATATATACATCCGTACACACAACACATACACAAACCAGCGCCCAATATGCAATAACGAACGTCATTAACCGTTAAATATTCGCTTTAAAGATAATGCATTCCGTAGTTAAAGATCACGCAATAATGCATTCGTTTCACTCATCCCCGAAACAGACATTCCTCATTAGCGTCACCATCACTGTAAGGGGCGTTACGATGCGTCCGGAAAGTGTTACCGATGACAATGGTGTCACAGAGCTTATTTTGCCTCGACAGGCTGTAGCGCTAATGTTATGCGGCATATTTTTACTACCCAAAAGCTACCCTGTCACTCCCGTGTACCGACAAACACGCACAAGCATGAACACATCCTAAGCATTTAACATCAGATGTCTTTCATTAAATTTGTGCTCTAGATATGGGCCACCATGGTTGCATGCCCTGTCATAATTATATAGTCACGGAAAAAATGGTGAAAATAACACACTCCACAACTCCAGACACCATACGTCATACGCGATAACCGACAGTCCAGCATACACATTAAACCATTTAATAAATCGCCATCTAGACCATTATCAATTATGCAGTCTTGCAGTACGTCTGCTGAATTAGCTCCCTTGGGCTCGTTCCCTCTTTCTTTTCTCCCTCCCTCCTCTCCCACCTCCTCTATTTTTCGAGCGTTCCCGCGGAAGTGATATGGGATGCAGGATACACGACACTGCAACCGGAGCATCAGTATTCAGCACATAAATAACACTTCAAGCACACCTCCTCAGCTAGGTTATCTCATGCGAAGGCCACTGGCCCAGTTCTTTAGCCTAACTGCGAAATTTTACTGGGCATGAGTTCGTGCGCTCTATCATAAAGCGCCCAAACTAACGCGTCTTGAACTTCTAAGGCTTTCTCTAGCACAACATTAATACCAAAATGCATTGCATTACAATGTATGACCAGCTGATACACTGCATGAATCCATCCGTGACTAAATTTCCCTGCTGCTGCACCCTCTCCCGTCCGCACAATAGCACACATAAAACATCTCGGCAGCTCAAGACGAAGGGAAATCAACACATTTCTGAAAGCCAATCAGGCGTGAACGACACAAGGAACACAAAAGAAGCCTTCGCAGTTCCGAGGGAGAAAACTGGAAAGTGGGAAGAATGGCACAAATAAATTCAAAGAAAGAAAAATGGAGAGAGAGAGAGAGAGAGAGAGAGAGAGAGAGAGAGAGAGAGAGAGAGAGAGAGAGAGAGAGAGAGAGAGAGAGAGAGAGAGAGAGAGGAGGGGGGGAAGAGAAGAGGGGAGGGAGGGAGGAATTAGAGGGGGAGAGAGAGGGAGAGGGAGAGAGAGGAGAGAGGGAGAGAGGGAGAGGGAGGGAGAGGAAGAGAGAGAGAGAGAGAGAGAAAGGGCGAGAGGGAGAGAAGGAGGGGGGATATATATATATATATATATATATATATATATATATATATATATATATATATATATATATATATATATATATATATATATATATATATGTATATATATATATATATATATATATATATATATATATATATATATATATATATATATATATAGAGAGAGAGGAGAGAGAGAGAGAGAGAGAGAGAGAGAGAGAGAGAGAGAGAGAGAGGAGGGGGGAGATGCCAGTTGTCGCATCTGGGCAGCATTATGTGGATCCTGGTGCCTACTGGCGACGAGGCGGCGATGGCGACAGTATGGCATGGTCCAGATGTTGCCATGACAAACAGCCGTCTTATAATCCACTGCAGCACATACATAAAGCATAAATATTACACTCCTTCTGTAAGCCAGACGTTTCCCAGGCTCAAGGACATATTCAAATACAAGAGTAGTGGAGCTAAAGGCTTGTTTTAAACCACAACTTCATGAAAATTTCAGTGCAATATCCACACGAGTCTAACGTTCTTTACGACACAAAAAGCAGACACTGGCCTTGCTGAAACGCTTACATGTGCAGTCTTCTGTCGCAGTGTCTGCTGTAGTAGTGATGCCATTCCTTCCGGAGTAGGCTATCTTTGCCACCATATACACCGAGACGTTCCCTGCCCCTAACCAACCCCCCACCCCCTAAACTGCCAACACCAACATGCACGCTCTGCTCTCCTACATCAACTGTCCCTTCGCATCCATGTGTGTTAGTCCTGCGCGGTCTATCACTGACACCTCAAGGGTCCATCGGCTTCCAAAGTGATCTCAAGGAGCTCACTTGGTCGCAAAGCTTCAACACGAATTTACGACAGCGTGATAGTTAATTCTAAAGAAATGTAAATTAAGAGCTATCATTCTGCTACATGTTTTGATTAAAAGAAACAAAAAAATAAAGAATTCTGCAATGAAACTGAGTGCCTTCACTCCTTGCAAGGCTCACTGCACATATTTCTGCATCAACGACTGAGTTATGTTGTCTTAACACTTCTCTCCCTCCACTTCTATATCCGTCTTTCTTGTCTTCTTTATTTCTTAAACCTCATTTCTTAAACCTTATTCCTCTTGTAAGTACTTTACATAACATCTCTTTTCGCGGCTTACTTGATATTTTTTCTTCGATTCTCTTTTCTCCCCTTTTCCCCTTCTCCCATTCCATCACCACCACCTCTTCCTCTTCCCGTCCACTCCCTCTCTCCTTTTGCACCTCCTCTTCCTCAAACCTCTCTTCCTTGTTCCATCTCCATCTCCTTACCCTCCTCCTAAATTTCTAGCCACCAAACTATCCTCGTCTAAGCAAAACAAACAGCTGCAATTGACACCGCCTGCGCCGTCCGTGGTGCAATACCGGACTCCGAAGGAAACAGCTGGCGTTCGGCGGCAGAGCGAAGCAAAATATATTCTCTCAGCGAAGGCGAGAAGAATTGAAGTAATCAAAGGCTATGAAAAAAAGCACACATCTCTCTAAACATTCCAGAAAGAGAAAGGCCAAAAATGAACTTCTCTGTGTTAAAGTGAACGCGGCCAAGTGGACTGGTCCCTGAGGGTTTGGAAGTTATTTAATAATGCTCACCGCGGGCGTTTGCTGTTGCACGTGTCACAGGGTTTGCAAAAAGCGCACCCTTGCAATATAAGTTTCCTTTTCTTCCTTTCCATATGTCTTCCTTATTTCTCTTTTCCAGGCGATTCACACTTCTTCCCTACCTTGTCTTGTTTTAATTTCTTTTTCTTTTCTTCCTTTTGGATCTGTCCTATTTCTCAATATAGTTCATCTATTTCATAAATCAATTTCTTTCTTTCTTCTCGTATCTTTCCTCCTCTTTTACTTCCTCTTTCTTACTCAACACACATCCTCCAACTTCCTTCACTAACGGCTTTCCTTCCCCCGTTCTCTTCCTTTTCTTCTTCCCTCCTTTACCTACTGTTTCCCCTACTGAGAGTCCGTATTTCGTCATTCCTCCGTGCACTTCAAAAGCCACCAGATCAGAGCACGATACGCAACTACATTTGTCTTCTTCAAGCGGTTAAATCCTGGACTCGGCTCCTGCGGTCGAAAATCGTACGTCTGGACCTGAATAGGAGGCTGTGCTTTCAGGTTCTCCCTCCTTCAAAAAATCATCATCTATTCTTGACACGGGTCACAGGAGAGAAACGCAAAATCTATTACAATGTAGTTTCGCACAATAAAATCTACAGACGCATCGCACAAACAAAGTCTAGCATCCATTGCCCGCTAAAATCTAGCATGCCTCATGTCCCACACCTAACCATGCTCGTGTCCCCCTGATTCCAAGTCACGTCACAGATTAATCTTAAGAGGTGCCACGTGACGTGAACCGGTCGAGCTATACGGTTTAGTAGGCGATGCTATGAAGGGTCAGATAGGCTATCGGCCAAGTGGAAGGCAGGACCCAAGATTAGAGAAGGGCTTTATCGGGCGAGAGTTGCCATTTACCCTTCCTCTACCTCACGGCAGCCTTCGCTTCCCCGCCCCGCTGCTCTTTTGTTTCGTTTTCCTCTTGGTGGCAACATTATCCATTGATTTTCCCTTCTCTCGTTCTAGTGTGATCTTTTCCTTTCTTACTACTCTGTAAAGAAGGAGGATTCCCCCCCCCTCCCTCCCTCCCTCCCTCCCTCCCTCTCTCTCTCTAACTCTAACTCTAACACTAACACTAACACTAATTCTAACTCTAACATTAACACTAACACTAACACTAATTCTAACTCTAACATTAACACTAACACTAACTCTAACTCTAGATCTAACATTAACACTAACACTAACACTAACACTAACTCTAACTCTAGATCTAACATTAACACTAACACTAACACTAACACTAACTCTAACTCTAGCTCTTAACTCTAACTCCCGCTCTCGCTCCCGTTCTTCCTCTTCCTTGTCTTTCCTCTGTCCTCTCAACCCCGTTCCCAAATCTCCCTTCCCCTCCCATTTCTATTTGGGTCAGAATACTGTATCTATCTCCGTTTCTGGTTAGGTTGTTTTCTTTCCTTTTTTCTTCCCCGGCCCTTGACCTGAACCATTCCCTCCCGCCCAAACACACCCTTCCCTTCATCCCGCGTCATCTATGGATAAACGTCGTCCCTCTTCACCCTCAGGAGCTTCTTCCGCCGTTGAAACGTGGCTTTGTTGTCGTCTGAAAACCTTGACGTTTGCCGTCTTAAATAAACCTCATTCTTATTTATTCTTATTACTTCATTCTCTCTTTCTCTCTTCTCTCTCTCTCTCTCTCAGAAAATGGATCACATAATGGCCGTGATGCAGGAACAAATTACTCAGCATTACTTGGAACTTAATCAAGAGAAATGTATGTTTATAAGAGATTGTTCATATTCTGTTGCATCTAGATAAGTTATCACGAATGTCTAGTTCATGTTTGAGTAAAGGCCCTCTTAAATCAATAAAAGTTCAGTCAGTTGGGCAGAGTCCCAGGTATATTTCCCTGATTTTGTGTTGGGCATGTAAATTGTTCAAGTGCATAAACTATTCGAATCATACTTAATTTTAATAATCTCGATCTCTCATAAGGATACGAAAAAACAGTTTCCACAGCGACCCAGATAATATCTCTTCATGTACAGCGACGGAACCCCTAAACCCTCACCCCCCCCCCCCCCCCCCCCCCTCCGATTCAACAACAGCCTCCCTCTCTCTCCCGGCTCTTCAACCACGTGTTCTGACCCTTATTACCGGCACCTCGTCCTACCGGTCACTGTTGCCCCCTTCCTTCCCCTCCCACCCCCCGCCTACCCATACCACGAATCCCCTCAGTATCTTCCTCTTTTTTGCCGTCTCTGGACTGACGTAATGAGTAAAGCTGGGGGATGGGGAGGGGGAGTGGAAACGGGAGGGAGGGGAATTGGGAGGGGGGTGGGAGGGGAGGGGAGGAGTGGCCGTGGCGACAGCGGTCTCGAGAGGCCGAGGATGTAACCCTAGAGTGCGAGCGAACACGGCGACGTCACTCGAGTCACTTTTTGTCCTCTTTTGTCGACCATTACTCCTCGTTACGCTTGCGTTGGCTCTTCATCATGCACTCCCTCCGCCGCTTCAGCTGCTCCGAGTCATCTGCTGTCTTGCATCACTTGACCCACTTCATGATCCACTCGGAACAGCGAGACAAAGCAATTACACAACTCTTATTTTAATTAAAAAGCAGGGAACTGATGCAGATCATTCACCTTATCCAATAGCATGCCTGGTACTCATTGCTCCGCTGGCACGTGGTCTAACTCACCCAGGCTCTTTACGCTTGTCAAAGCATCCTTGTTATTACTTGCAACAATAAAATTATGACAAGAGTAGTAATTAATAAGCTGCCATTAAGTATTTCGTTTGATGACAGGCTGTGTACGTGAATAAACATTCATATGTAAAGCATACTTTGTAACCAGTAAACCAATTTAATGAAATGCAGTGGTGTCATTTGTACCTGTGAACAACGATGCATGCTCAGAGTAAGAGCGTCTCTACATGTAACAGCTTCTTATCTCAGATCATTCGTTAGATATGATAATGACTAATCAGGAGAATTTGCAAATGTATCGGCGATAAATATTCCACCGTTACGTACAAATCCCTTGAAACAGATAATAAATAAAACGGATAAAAACTGCCAAAAGCTCAACCAAAAAAACCCACACCCAAAAGGCTAAAGGCGAAATTGTACGTAAACCTTATAACATTTCGTCTGTAGCCACATCTTGCACGGAGATAACCTACACTCAGCCGCACATCCCAGTATAAACAGTAAGCTCACTTCAAGAGATATTTGATGAAGACATTCCGTTAGCACAGCATTTAAGTGCATTACTTAATAATAATTCATCACCATGCATTGAATGACAACAGGTGTTTTAGATTTTTGTAGCACTGTTAAAATGGTGACGTTAATTATGCCGATAAAATGTCCCATGTGAGAGCCTGGCAGCGCCCTGTGTCTCTTGCATCACCAACTGTCAAGTTAGTTATTACCGTGATGAGCCGAGAGACATAGAATGAAAGCTAGAGGTTACCATTATAAGCAATGCAAACCTAATAACACTGCATCAAGCATTGTTAATGTTGGTTACACGTAACAACAAGTATGACACTCAGCTGCTAATCTCTGGTGGTAGGAATCATTTCTGAAATATTTTGTATTTTCCTTTTTATCGAAATACACAGATAATATTACTTTCTTTCACACACAAACAGCACCCTGACACTACCTGATGGTTGGTACACTCGGAACGGTATTATTCCAACGATTATGCGGTACACGTCAAACTCGCCAGCAGCGGCAAGAAATACACTTCCTCACTCCACGAGCGTTAGACACATACTGACTGGCTGCCTGTGCAGCTGCCTTGCCCGGACACCAGCCTCGAATACGCACACGCTCGACCCTGACCCATACCGCCACAAACGCACATACACACATTGATATATTTCACGCACACGCGCGCGCGCGATCTCTGACTCTCTCTTTCTCTCCCTCTCCCTCTCCCATTCCCTCTCTCTCTCTCTCTCTCTCACTATATATATATATAATTATCGTTTTTTGCACCTGTTGACGACGGCGTGTCGTGTGTGTGTGTGTGTATGTGTTTCCTTTTCTCTCCATTTACCTCCATATCTCGCTTCCTCTAACTCCACCCCATCTTTCTCTCTTTCTACCCCCAACCCCTCTCTCTCTCTCTCTCTCTCTCTCTCTCTCTCTCTCTCTCTCTCTCTCTCTCTCTCTCTCTCTCTCTCTCTCTCTCTCTCTCTCTCTCACTCCTCTCTTTCCCTTCCCTCTGCTTTCTCTCTTTCACACACACGGACAAACGTACGTGTATCACCCGCCCGGTAACCGCACTGATAACACAGCTGAATGGTCAGGAAATTAGCTGAGTGCATTAGATTAT
>BOPN01003701.1:140030-145030 GCA_017312705.2 Penaeus japonicus | reverse complement strand
CTCTCTCTCTCTCTCTCTCTCTATCTCTCTCTCTTCTCTCTCTCTCTCTCTCTCTCTCTCTCTCTCTCTGTCTCTCTCTCTGCCTCTCTCTCTCTCTCTCTCTCTCTCTCTCTCTCTCTCTCTCTCTCTCTCTCTCTCTCTCTCTCTCTCTCTCTCTCTCTCTCTCTCTCTTTCTCTCTCTCTCTCTCTCTCTCTCTCTCTCTCTCTCTCTCTCTCTCTCTCTCTCTCTCTCTCTCTCTCTCTCTCTCTTCTCTCTCTCTCTCTCTCTCTCTCTCTCTCTCTCTCTCTCTCTCTCTCTCTCTCTCTCTCTCTCTCTCTCTCTCTCTCTCTCTCTCTCTCTCTCTCTCTCTCTCATCATCTCTGCCACCGGAATACCTTTCATTTCCGGGTAGTGGGAGTATCTATATCAATAGTTTTATTCGTATGATCAATTTTGTTAAATTATTCACATTTTCCTTTTTTTCGGTCGTTTTCTGTTGTTGTTTTTTTGTTTTGTTTTTCATATTTCTTTTTTTCTTTTTTCTTTTTTTTGCAGTCTTCATCCATTTGAAGTCCCCAATCATCCAGTCCTCCCCTCTCCCGCCCCACCCCCACCTCCTTCCCTCCCTCCCTCCATCCCGCCCCTCCACCCTCCATCCCCCTCCCCCTCCTTGCCATGGCGTGACCCAGTCTCACAGCCACCTGACCTTCTGCCGTGCCAACTGCCTGCCCGCCTCTCCCTCTGGCTCTGTGACGTGACTAGTGCCATGTCCGAGCTCACGGCTGGTTGGTCTAGCCTCTGGTCTGGTTAGTGGCACCATCAGTCGCGTCCCCTCCCCTCCCTTCCCCTCCCTCTCCCTCTCCCCTCTCTGCCCTCTCCCTCTCCCCTCTCTTTCATCTTCTCTCCCTTTCCCCTCGTTTCGCTCCTCTGTTGTTCCTCCCTTTCACTCGCCTTCCCTCGTTTTGTTTCCGTTCACTTCCTTTACCTTTCTTTCCTCCTTTCACCCTTTCCTAGGGCCTCCTCTAAACCTCCTCCTCCATCTTCCCCACCTCCATTACCCTCCCCCTCCCCTCCCCACAAACCCCCCACCCCAACCCCCTCCCTACAAACCCCCCACCCCACCCCAACCCCACAAACCTCCCCCCCAACCCCCCACCCCAACTCCCTCCCTACAAACCCCCCACCCCAACCCTCTCCCTACAACCCCCCTCCCTACAAACCCCCCACCCCATCCCAACCCCACAACCCCCCCCCCCACGCCACCAACCCCCCTCCCCACTACCCCCGCCCATGCATTATGTAAAGTGATACCTACTGTCTCGTTTTCTTTTTGTGTCGCGTTGCCGTCATAAAGATTATTGCAAGTGTGTGTTGCAGAGCGTCGACAGTGTACGTCTCGTGAGGGCTTGCTGGGAGAGAGGGGAGGGGAGGGAGGGAGGGAGGGAGGGAGGGGAGGAGAGGAGGGAATGGAGGGAGGGATGGATGGAGGGAGGGGAAGGATGGAGGGAGGGGATGGAGGGAAGGAGGGGGAGAGGGGAGGGATGGAGGGAGGGGAGGAGGGATGGACGGGATGGAGGGGATGTAGAGAGGGAGGGGAGGGAGGGATGGAGGGGAGGAAAAGGAGGGAAGGATGTGAGGAGGCAGAGAGGGGGGAGGATGGAGGGGAGATATAGGGAGGAGGAAAGAGAAAAGGAGGAAGGATGTAGGGGAAAATTGGAGGGGAGGAGGGGGAGAGAAAGAGGCAGAAGGAGGAAGGAGGAGGAAAGAAGGAGGGAGGGGAGGAAGAATATGGAGGGAAGTAGGGAGCGGAGGGGGAGGAGGGAGGGGAAAGGAGGGGAGGAGAGAGGGAGGGGGAGGGGGATGGAGGGAAGGGAGGGAGATAGGGGAGGAGTGGAGGAGGGAGATAGGGAAGGAGGGAAGGAGGGGAGGGAGAGAGGGAGGGGAGGGGATGGAGGGAAGGAGGGAGATAGGGGAGGAGTGGAGGAGGGAGATAGGGAAGGAGGGAAGGAGGGGAGGGATGGAGGGAAGGAGAGGATGGAGGGGAGAGATGGAGGGAAGGAGGGGATGGAGGAGAGGGAGGGAGGGAATGGAGGGAGGGATGGAGGGAGGGAAGGAAGGGAGAGATGGAGGGAAGGAGGGGAGGGATGGAGGGATGGAAGGGAGAGAGGAAATGGAGGAGGGGAGGAAGGGAATGGAGGGGAGGAGAAAAGGAGGGAGGGGAAGAAGGGAGGGAGAGGGATATGAGAAAGAGGAGGGGGAGGGGGTTTTGTGCACTTCTAAGAGGAGGGGGGAAGAGATGGGCATAAGGGGGGGGGTGTAAGAGAAGGGGCTCTTCAGGAGAAAGAGGGGAGGGAGGGGAGGGGAGAGGAGGGGAGGGGAAGGAGGGGGAGGGAAGAGGAAGAAGGGGAGAGGGAGGGAAAAGGAAGAAGGGGAGAGGGAGGCAAGAGGAAGAAGGGGAGAGGGAGGAAAGGGGAGGGGAAGCATGAGGAGAGGAGGGGGGAGGAGGGTAAGCAAGGAGGGTGAAGGAAAGAAAGAAAAAAGAAAAAGGGAAGGGAAGGGAAGAGAAGAGAGGATAAAAGAGGGGAAGAGTAGAAGAAAGAGGAGGAAGTAGAAAAGGTAGGAAAGGAGAGAGAAGGCATTTTGCTTTTGTTTTCTTATCCTTACCATCATTTCCCCCCACCCCTTTCTTTCCACCTCCCCCTCCCCCCACCTTTTTTCCTCCCCTTTCCCTCACCCCCACCTTTTTTCCTTCCCTTTCCCTCACCCCACCCCTTTTTCTCCCCCTCCTCCACCCCATCACCCCTCTCTTTCCTCCTCCCACCCTCACCCCATCCCTCCCCCACCCCTTTCTTTTCTCCCCCCTCCCCCACCCCTTTCTTTCTTCCCCCCACCCCTTTCTTTTCTCCCCCACACCCCACCCATTTCTTTCTTTTCTCACCCCCTACCCCCTCCCCCACCCCCACCCAACCCCCTTTTTTTACCTTCTCCACCTCCCCCTCCCCAAGCCCTACCCACCTTTTTTTCCTCCCCCTCCCCTCCCCCCACACCCTTCACCCCTTTCTTTCTTTCCTCCCCCCTCCCCCACCCCCACCCTTTCTGCACTCCTCCCCCTCCCCCAGCCCCCCTTTCTTTTCTCACCCTCTCCCCCCTCCCCCACCCCCACACCCCACCCCTTTCTTTCTTTTCTCACTCTCTCCCCCACCCCCACAACTCACCCCTCACCCCTTTCTTTTCTCCCCCACACCTCACCCATTTCTTTCTTTCTTCCCCCCCTCCCCCACCCCCACACCCTACCCCACCCCTTTCTTTCTTTTCTCAACCCTCCCCCTTCCCCACCCCCACATCCCCTAACCCAACCCTTTCTTTCTTTTCTCCCTCTCTCACCCACCCTCAACCCTTTCTTTTCTACCCCCCCCCCCCCCCCCCACACCCCTTTCTTTCTTTTCTCCCCCCTCCCCCCCTTCCCCCACCCCTACACCCCACCCCTTTCTTTCTTTTCTCCCCACCTCCCCCACCCCCTCCCCCACACCCCACCCCTTTCTTTCTTTCTTTTCTCCCCCCAGCCCCTCCCCACCCCCTTTCCCCTCCCACCCCCTTTTTTTTACCTCCCTCGCCTGCATCTTCATTCCTTTGCCTTCGAGACGACTGACCGCCGCCAAGAGTATGGTGTGTCATGGAACAACATGTTGACCCATTATGGTGTCGACCCCTAGATATAGTATAACTCCTCCCCTCCCCCTCCCCTCCCCTCCTCTCCCATCCCCTCACTCATTCTGTCTCTCTCTCTCCTGTATCCCTCTCCCCTCACTCATCCTATCTCTCTCTCTCTCTCTCTCCCATATCCCCTCTCCCCTCACTCACCCTATCTCTATCTCTCATGTCCCCCTCCCCTCACTCACCCTATCTCTCTCTCCCATATCCCCCTCCCCTCACTCACCCTATCTCTATCTCTCACTATCCCCCTCCCCCTCCTCACCCTCTCTCTCTCTCTCCCCTTATCCCCCCTCCCCCTCACTCACCCTATCTCTCTCCCTCCCATATCCCCCCTCCCCTCCTCACCCTATCTCTCTCCTCTCTCCTTCCATATCCCCCTCCCCTCTCCCCACCCTCTCTCTCTCTCTCTCTCTCCCTCCCCCTCTCCCCTCACTCACCCTATCTCTCCCCCCCATATCCCCCTCCCCTCACTCACCCTATCTCTCTCTCCCATATCCCCCTCCCCTCACTCCCCCTCTCTCTCTCCTCTCTCCTCCCATCTCCCCCTCCCCTCACTCACCCTCTCTCTCTCCCTCCCATATCCCCCTCCCCTCACTCACCCTATCTCTCTCTCTCCCATATCCCCCTCCCCTCACTCACCCTATCTCTCTCTCCCATATCCCCCTCCCCTCACTCACCCTATCTCTCTCTCCCATATCCCCCTCCCCCTCACTCACCTATCTCTCTCTCCCATATCCCCCCTCCCCCTCACTCACCCTCTCTCTCTCCCTCCCTTATCCCCCCTCCCTCACTCACCCTATCTCTCTCTCCCTCCATATCCCTCCCCTCACTCACCCCTATCTCTCTCTCCCATATCCCCCCTCCCCTCCCACTCACCCTATCTCTCTCTCCCTCCACTTATCCCCTCCCTCACTCACACCCTATCTCTCTCTCCCATATCCCCCTCCCCTTACTCACCTCTCTCTCTCACCCCATATCCCCCTCCCCTCACTCACCCTATCTCTCTCTCTCCCATATCCCCCTCCCCTCACTCACCCTATCTCTCTCTCCCTCCATATCCCCCTCCCCTCACTCACCCTATCTCTCTCTCCCTCCATATCCCCCTCCCTCACTCACCTATCTCTCCCCATATCCCTTCCCCTCACTCACCCCTATCTCTCTCTCTCTCTCTCTCTCTCTCCCCCTCCCCTCCTCACCCTATCTCTCTCTCCTTATCCCCCTCCCTCCCCACTCACCCTATCTCTCTCTCTCTCCTATCCCCCTCCCCCTCCCCTCACTCACCCTATCTCTCTCTCCCATATCCCCC
>BOPN01003701.1:85373-95373 GCA_017312705.2 Penaeus japonicus | reverse complement strand
ACGACTTAAGATATGAGAGAGAGAGAGAGAGAGAGAGAGAGGAGAAAGAGAGAGAGAAAGAGAGAGAGAGGCAGACACAGAGACAGAGAAAGAGACAAAGACAGAAAAAGAGAAAAAGAAAGAGAGAAAGAGACAGACAGAGACAGAGAGATGATAAAGACAGTTTTCTTTCTCTCTACCTTTCTCTCACTCTCGCCCTCAGCCAGACAAGTCGAGACCCAAGATGGAGATATACCCGCATACAATGTGTATAGCTGGGGTTCGAAGCCATCAATTTATATGGCTCAATTCCCCACGCTTTCATTCCATATCACCTCGAAGTGGAAAATAACAGCTGCCGCGGAGAGAGAGAGAGAGAGAGAGAGAGAGAGAGAGAGAGAGAGAGAGAGAGAGAAAAAAGGCCATTCTAATTTTTATGGTAATCGGGGCGGATTAACTACGGGTCCATGGAGAGAGGCTGTAATGGATTACTTTCCTTGGTTCGTCCAGAATACCTCAACAATAAGTGGATAGACCAGGGAAACTAGCGATTAACTGTATGGGCTTTTTATAAGGTTAGGAAGCTTCTTTTTTTTGGAAATTATAGTGATAGCGCGTGGAAGGACTTCGACCGGCCCTATACTCAGTCGAGAGTAAAGCCGATAATTTCATAGGGGTCACGAGATCTGGCTAGCAAGGGCAGATTGGAGAGCGAAGTCTGTCCCTTCTAGCAGCCACGAGCGAACTGATATCTTGATAGACGGATTAGCTTGAGGTCACCTGTCTTATCCTCCGCCAGACAAAGTAGTTCCGAAGGACGCGGAGGACATGTGCTTATTGTCCGCATAATGAATTTGGCGGCCATCTTGAAACTGAGACACTCATGAGTAGATCCTGTTTTACTTATAGAGGTTATGGCACAGGCTCGAAGATTTTAAACTGATTTCCTCATTTGATTTTTTTTTCTTTTTTATTTACCTATTTTTATAGATTTTTCTTATGTTCTTTACTACCTTTTTATCATTCATATTTACTTTTTCTATTTGATTCATCGACTTTTTTCATCTACATTTTTCTTTCTATTCAAGTACCTACTGTTTCCATTTATACATTTTTTTTCTATTCCGTTTATCCACCTTTTTGCATTCATATATATTTCTTGTCTTTCTTTTTTTTTTCTTTTTTTTTTATCTCCCCTTGATGGAATACGGGAAAAGGGGCTGTAAAATATGGCTGCATTTGGGTTTGATATTTAATGAGCTTCAGACAATATGTGTATATATATATATGCATATGTATATGTATGTATGTGTATATATATATATATATATATATATATATATATATATATATATATATATATATATATATACACACACACATACACATATAAAAGCACATATATAAAGACATCAATGCGTTTACGTACCTCTACCCATACACAGTAGCTAAGTACGCTGTTCAGAGCACACCCTTAAACACCAACGGATGTAGGAATCCGTACATAGAACCCTCTAATTGGCATACCACTTGCCCCAACGCACAGGTGGCGCCCGACAAGTGGTCTAAGCTTTTAAACTCTACACGCCATCACGCCCAAGGGAGATTCCAATTACATTCTCGCCAACACGACCAAAGCACAGTGTCCGGTATTGCCACCACTATATATTAGTATATATTGCCACCGCTAGAGGGTACGCGGTGCATGGTGTCGTGGTATGGGTTGCGGAGATGAAGATGTGTTAACAAAAGATAAATAAATATGTAAATAAATAAGTAGATAGATAAATAAAAATAAGAATAAAAAGGCTATTGTATAAGAAAAACAGGGAAAATATAGAGAAATAATGGGAAGTAAATAATGAAAGAAAATTCCTGTGATAAGAAAAAACAGGGAAAATATAGAGGAAATAATGGGAAGTAAATAATGAAAGAAAATTCCTGTGATAAGAAAAAACAGGGAAAATATAGAGGAAATAATGGGAAGTAAATAATGAAAGATAATTCCTGTGATAAGAAAAAACAGGGAAAATATAGAGGAAATAATGGGAAGTAAATAATGAAAGATAATTCCTGTGATAAGAAAAAACAGGGAAAATATAGAGGAAATAATGGGATGTAAATAATGAAAGATAATTCCTGTGATAATCAAACAATAAATCAACCAATGGAATGAAAGACGAAGCAACCAAAACAAGAGAGAGAGAGAGAGAGAGAAACAGACAAAGACTAACGAACAACAGACCTCATATAATGCTTCATAATAAAAGACATGATCCTCCTGTTGACATGAAGGTTGGGGATCGTGACGACGAGTGTCAAAGGATCTCTCAGCTGTCACCTTCGGACCACCAACATGGCACCGGTGTCACCTCAAATGTCTGGCACGCAGGGGGGATGTAGAGGGCGTAGGTGTGTGTATATGGGAGGGAGGGAGGGTGGGTGGGAGGGTGGGTGGGAGAGTGGGGGGTGGGTGGGAGAGGAGAGTGGGGGGAGGGTGGGAGGGAGGGAAAGTGGGAGGGGGTGGGAGGGAGGGAGGGAGAGTGTATGGGGGTGGGAGGGAGGGAGGGGGAGGGAGGGAGAAAAAGAAAGATAGAGAGAGATGGGGGGAGAGAGAAAAACGGGAGGGAGGGAGAGAGAAAGAGAGAGAGAGATAGAGAGAGAAAGAAAACGGGAGGAAGGGAAAGAGAGAAAGAAAGAGGAAGAGATATTCATGGATAGGTGTGTGTGTGCGTGTGTGTGTGCGTGCGTGCGTGTGTGTGTGTGTGTTTGTAAGCGTGTGTGTGTGTGTGTGTGTGTGTGTGTGTGTGTGTGTGTGTGTGTGTGTGTGTGTGTGTGTGTGTGTGTGTGTGTGTGTGTGTGTGTGTGTGTGTGTGTGTGTGTGTGTGCTTGTAAAGATGTGAGCGTGAGAGGATGGGTGTGAACATTTTTACCTTTGACCTTTTAATATGTAATTTATAAAGGTAAATATTTTCGCCGATTTGTCACGCTCACTTACCTTACACTTTCGCGTGGGAGGTTGTTATCATTGGAGAAAAAAAAAGAAAAAAAAAAAACACTTTTGATTCAGTTTGGCAAAAGGAAGGAGATATTTTTGTCTGATATTCTCTTTTGATTCTGTGTTTATTCACATTTTACCATCCGTTATATATCTTTTGATTGTTTTCCTACTTACTAACAATGCCGCGTTATCAGAGTGAACAATGAATAGTGTTCAACGACTCTCCTTACATACCATAACAACCACTCAACCATCCAACTACCACTCAAACGAAACCATCATTTTAAGACAACAACAAACATTCCAACGACCATAAGTAATCGGGTATCCCTCCATTAAGGCGTATATATATATCACTTAGTTTTATGTGTAACACCGATTTCGTAAAGAAGAAAGAAGAAAAGAGAAAAAAGAGAAAAGCAAAGGGAAAAGGAAAAGGTGTCGAGATGAGAAAGTAAGAAGAA
The DNA here is from genome assembly GCA_017312705.2 of Penaeus japonicus. Taxonomy (NCBI): domain Eukaryota; kingdom Metazoa; phylum Arthropoda; class Malacostraca; order Decapoda; family Penaeidae; genus Penaeus; species Penaeus japonicus. The sequence continues at coordinate 91,929 of BOPN01003701.1, read as the reverse complement.
AAGAGAGAGAGAAAAAAAGGAAAAGGTGTCGAGATGTGAAAGAAAAAGAAATAAAAAGGAAAAAGATGTCGAGATGCGAGAGAAAAAGAGGGAAAAAAAGAGAAAAGCTGTCAAGATATGAAAGAAAAAGAAAAAAAGAAAAAGAAAAAAAAGGAAAAGGTGTAGAGATGTGAAAGATAAAGAAAAAAAGGGGAAAAGGTGTCGAGATGTGAAACAAAAAGAAAAAGAAAGAAAAAAAAGGTGGAAAAGATGTCGAAATGTGAAAGAAAAAAAGGGAAAAGGTGTCGAGATGTGAAAGAAAAAGAAATAAAAAGGGAAATGATGTCGAGATGCGAGAGAAAAAGAGGAAAAAAAAGAGAAAAGGTGTCGAGATGTGAACTAACTTGTACACACACACACACCCACCCATCTTCTTGGAGTCTTTTCAAGTCTAATCATCCTGTGGGTGTCCGTCTTCCTGATTATGGCGGTTCGCGGTGCCGACGTCTCGCTTTTCACGCTGCTGTGACTTCTGTGTCTAATTCATAGATGTGTTTATCTGTTCCTTTTTCCTTTTTTCTTCTCGTGGTTTCGACAACCCGGGCGGCGCCTCACCTTCGCGGGCGGTGGAGGTGAAGGTCGAGGCGCTCGTGTTTACTTTTCTGAATCGCGGAGGCCGATGGGACGGACGCCCGTGCTGAAGACGGAGCTTTGGAGGCGTATGTAAACAGATAAAGTAGGTGATGGAGGTAGATGGAAATAGAGAGGCAGGGTGCCGGGCGATTTAGGTAGATGGATATCAATACTAGCACGAACTCACATATACGCGCGCGCACACGCGCGCATACACGCACACACACACACACACAAACACACACACGTATACATACAGACAAGTGCGCAAGCAGACACGCGCCCATACACACACATACGCACTATATATAAGTACATACATATACATATATATAGATATATATATATATATATATATATACATATATATGAATACATACATGTATATGAATATATATATATATATATTTATTTACTTATCTATATATATATTTAAATATATATACATATGCGTATATACATACATACTGTATGTATGAATATATACACATATATGAATATATATATATATACATATATATACATATGTATTTAAATATATATACATATGTATTTAAATATATATACATATATATGTATATATATATATATATATATATATATATATATATATATATATATATATATATATTTAAATATATGTACCTATACATACGATTGCAATTCACCAGTACATTAAACGCTGAGACACAGAAGACTCTCTCGCTGTGAGTTTATTCTGAAAATACCTCAGATTGCATGTTTAATTGCAAGTCTAATTACTACTGGTGTTGCAACCATTTGCTTTCACTCAACAGAAATGTCGTTTGCGTGCATGCATGTGTGTGTGCAATGTACACGCGTTTGCATTAAGTGTTCAGGACAGATTTACAAGACGAATAGGTAGTTAATTGCTTGATGTTACTTTGTGTTCTATTTAATAGTCTTTTCCTGTATTTGTTGCATAGGAATATGGAGGAGAATGCCACGCTATATGATAGGAAGTTGAATTATTGCATGTTATTGCATAACAATAAATAAAAAAAAATGCAATTGGAGGAATACTAATAGTAGTAGTAGAAGTAATAACAGTAATAATGATGAGGATAATCGTATCGTGATAATGATCGTAATGATGATAATAACGAGGGTACTAATGATAAGAAAAATAACATATATAACAGAGATGATGAGGAGGAGGAGGAGAATGATGATGATAATGATGGTGGTGGTGGTGGTGATGATGATAATCATAACAACAATAAAACTATAAAAAACAACAACTATAGTAAGAAAAAATACTCAGGTTCTCCAGCTAAATGCACAGCACACATTCCGGTGATTATTTTCTCTCTTTTTTTCAGGTCGTTTCACTGAGCCCCAAAAAACCTTAGGCGTCGTGAAGATAAATTACCCAGGAGGGGAGCTGACTGACCACGAGTGACAGGACTGTTGTTCAGGATGCACGAACAGGATACAGGAGTGATATAGTGTGGAATCAACAACAACAAAAAAGGGGAATTCGGTAATGAGAGTAGATGGTAATCTTGCTAATATATATATATATATATATATATATATATATATATATATATATATATATATACATACATATACATATACATATTCGCGTCTGTCATTGTGTTCGTTCGTTTGTTAGGCAAATGAGTACATTTTCTTTGTTTTTAAAGTCATATTCTCGACTGAAACTGAAACAGGTAAGTATATGTATGTTTGTGTGTGTATGCATGTGTGCGTGAGTCAAGAAAATGTGCAACGAGTCCAATACTAAAAGTAGACGCGTAAAGCATTAACCTACACTGCTATGCGCCTGACAACTTGTCTCTTTAAGGCACGTGACTGAAGACTTTAAGCAGCAGTACATGGCGGCCTGAAATGATTGAAAACATGGTTGTGGTGTTGCTGAAGTGGATTTTAATATTGTGGTTACATATTTTCCTGTTAGTGTTACACTTATCTTTATCATTGTTGTAATTGTTATTTTTATTTAGGTTGTTGTAGTTATCCTTGGAATTGTAAATGTCTCTCTCTCTTTCTCTATTTCTCTTTCTTCATTCACTTTTCCTTCCTCACTCCTTCCATCTCCCTTTCCCCGCCTCTTCTCTTTAAGTATCTCACTATCTCTCTCTCACTCTCTCTCTCTGCCTTTCTCTCTCTTTCACTCATCTACTCCTCACTTACTTACTCTTCTCCCTTCCACCCTCCCTCTCACTCTCTCTCTCTCTCTCTCTCACTCCCCCTCCCTCCTCTCCCTCTCTCCTTTCTCTCTCCCTCCTTCTCCCTCTCCCTCTCCCTCCTTCTCCCTCCCTCTCCCTCTCTCTCCCTCTCTTCCTCTCGTTACGTCCATTTCCTCTCATCTGCCCAAAGTACAAGAATGGCGCCCTTGGGAACTCCAGGATCCCCATTACCTGTCTGTTTACTGCTAAAAGCAAAGGCAAAACAGGCCAGTACATGGAGTAAATGTCTGGTCCCTTTTACACGTGTCGCGTAATTCTGTTAGAGTCTGACTTTTCGTGCAATTTTGTTTTATATGTATTTAATTGTGTTGTTGTTTTTTTAATGTAAATTATGTGTATTATGCTATATGGTTTTGTTTTTATTTGGTTTGTTTTACTGTTTTTTTTTTGTTTTTTTTGTTTTTTTTTCTTTACTCAAGTTATTTATATGTTTTGACTTTTCTCCATATCTCTCATATTTTTAATATATTTCATCTCTCTCCTTATCTTCAAAAAAGTACACAGCATAGGAAAATAAGGAAAAAAAAAGATAATAGCAATCCTTATATAAGTAGTTAAAACAAAAAACACGCTGACCTTGTTAAAGGAGTCGCTTACAGTTCCAAAATGTCTCCCGTTTTCTTACACAAGATCGGAAATGTTTAAGGCAATGGCTTCACATTTTTATTTTTTGAGAACATTTCCTCGGAAAACTTTGATGTCTATCTCAGCACCTGTCAGCCTTCCCCCCTCGTGGTATGCATGATTTGCTGGTAGTGATAAGCATTTTACATGCCTCTGCTAAAATTAGTGGCATATGCTGGTTGAGAGTGCATGGGAAAAATGTATGGTAAAGAAAACGGAAATGGTTTGGATGATAGATATATGAATATCTATATATATGTATATATATATATATATATATATATATATAGAGAGAGAGAGAGAGAGAGAGAGAGATGTGTGTGTGTCTGTGTGTGTGTGTGTGTGTGTGTGTGTGCACGTACGTACGTATGTGTATATCTATCTATCTCTCTCTCTCTCTCTCTCTCTATATATATATATATATATATATATATATATATATATATATATATATATATATACATACACACACACACACATACATATATCTGTGTGTGTGTGTATGTGTGTGTGTGTGTGGATAGATAGATATGTGTGTGTGTGTTCTCTGTCATCATATGTATCTTTCTTCTCTTTTCCTCTTCTTTCTTTGTCTCTCCCACGAACTCACTCACTATTTTCGCAACTTGTAAACACCTGCAACGCTCTTTTGTAGTTGACAACTTCCAAATGGGATAACATTGTCATAATAAAACTAAACGGAGTCGTATATAGTACGGACAGGAATTATCAACACAGGATGCAAGATGCTCGAAATATCTCTTTAATGCAGTGACTCAAGGTAGTATAGATCTAGGTAAAGACACATATACATACACAAGGTGCATATAGATAGATGTAGATTTTGATGTATAGGGACAGATATCGGTGTATGTACTATGTACACATAAACGGACAGAGGTATAGACATGCACACATACACATATACATACACAAACACACACACACACACACACATACACACACACGTACAATGTCGTACATACACACACACACAAACACACACACACACACACACACACACACACACACACACACACACACACATATATATATATATATATATATATATATATATATATATATATATATATATATATATATATATATATATTCAGTTATAAAGACTCTTTCTCCATCTTTTATGAAGAAAGACACGAATAAGAATGAATATATAAACAACGCAATAAATACTTATATATTTCCGAGAAAGACCTCCGTCGAAACGCGTCAAATACATCCCTTGAATTGTTAAGATTTTCTGTCTCATTCATACCTTTATTCCTCATTCGTCGCTATGAATTTCGTTAATTCATCTCTCTTTCTCTTTTCTTTCTTTCTTTTTTTTGTGGAAACATGATTACGATTGCAGTGCATCATGCTATTGGTTGATTTATGGTGATTTCTCTCTCTCTCTCTCTCTCTCTCTCTCTCTCTCTCTCTCTCTCTCTCTCTCTCTCTCTCTCTCTCTCTCTCTCTCTCTCTCTCTCTCTCTCTCTCTCTCTCTCTCTCTCTCTCTCTCTCTCTCTCTCTCTCTCTCTCTCTCTCTCTCTCTCTCTCTCTCTCTCTCTCTCTCTCTCTCTCTCTCTCTCTCTCTCTCTCTCTCTCTCTCTCTGTTCCTGCATCTTTGGATAACAGGTCTGCGAAGATGCAATCCTTTCCTGGGTCTTTCGTCTCTTTGTAATAACGCTTAGGATTGCAATATTCGAAGAGGTAATATTGCACATTAAGATATTTGAAGAGTCTGAATTCTTTGATAAGATATCTGCATTCCATAACCTCGCCATAACCTCCCCATAACCTCACCATAACCTTGCCATAACCTCGCCATAACCTCACCATAACCTCGCCATAACCTCACCATAACCTCGACACAACCTCGCCATAACCTTGCCATAATCTCACTATAACCTTCCCATAACCTCACCATAACATCACCATAACCTCGCCATAACCTCACCATAACCTCGCCATAACCTCACCATAACCTCGCCATAACCTCACCATAACCTCGCCATAACCTCACCATAACCTCGCCATAACCTCGCCATAACCTCACCATAACCTCGCCATAACCTCACCATAACCTCGCCATAATCTCATATAACCTCATAACCTCTCTTCACCATATAACCTTCGTCATATAACCTCAAGGCTAACCTCACCATAACCTCACCATAACCTCGCCATAACCTCACCATAACCTCGCCATAACCTCACCATAACCTCGCCATAACCTCACCATAACCTCGCCATAACCTCGCCATAACCTCACCATAACCTCACCATAACCTCGTCATAACCTCGCCATAACCTCACCATAACCTCGCCATAACCTCACCATAACCTCAATATAACCTCAATATAACCTCGCCATAACCTCACCATAACCTCACTATAATCTCGCCTTGAAGTTCCTAAGCTGTTTCCCTGAAGCCAATTTACGCTAAATTAGTATGTCTATCTTTTCCTTGTTCCTTTTCCATCTTTATCTTCTTTGATCTCTAATCCATCCTTCTTTGTTTTATTATGACATTATGATATCTGAAGAGTTTATATATTGTGTATTAGCATATACTTGTAGTCTAATTATCTGTAAAAAAAAAAAAAAAAAATAGATAACATAAATAAATAATTATAAAATAAAAATAAAAATAAATAAATAAAAACATAATCATAAATAAATATCTAAACATTTTTTTTTTTTCCTAACCTCGCTTTGCTGTCTTAAACGAGATCTTTATCTATTTTCCCGAAGTCAATCTGCGTTTGATTAACAATTTTCTAAAGTTTCCTTGTTTTTTTGGCTATACCTGTTTCGTTTTTTTTTTGTTTTTTTTTTTTCGGGGGCGGGGGTTACCTATATGTTTATATCTGTTTTTTCGATTTCTTTTTTTTCATTCTTCTTTGTTTCGTTTTGTTTATTTTTTTCTATTTTCATAGTTTCACTCATTACATCTTTAGTATTTACTGTCCTTTTGACATGTAACTTTTTTTTCTATAGCTTTTCTGATCACTGATGCTAATTCAATTATTCCAATTCTAGTATCGCTTTCTGTCATTGTCTGAATTCTATTCTTATC
>BOPN01003701.1:57873-60373 GCA_017312705.2 Penaeus japonicus | reverse complement strand
TCTCTCTCTCTCTCTCTCTCTCTCTCTTATTCTCTCTCTCTCTCTCTCTCTCTCTCTCTCTCTCTCTCTCTCTCTCTCTCTCTCTCTCTCTCTCTCTCTCTCTCTCTCTCTCTCTCTCTCTCTATCATTTTCTCTATCTGTCTATACTACCTATTGATCTATCTACCTATTTATTTATCTATCTATCTTTTCTTTGATTTTTCTTACCTCCTTTCTCTCTCTCTATCTATCTATCTATCTCTATCTATCTCTCTATCTATCTTTCTATCTATCTATCTATCTATCTCTCTCTCTCTCTCTATCTATCTATCTATCAATCTGTCTATCGATATATCTATCTGTCTATCTACATATCTCTCTTTCTCTCTTTCCTCTTCTTATTATTATTATCATTATTCCCCTTCCTCCCCTTTCTTCTTCTTCTTCTTCTACCTCCTTTTCCTCCTCATTCTCCCTCGTTCTCTATCTTTCTCACCTCATCCCCTATTGTCCTATCTCCTCTTATCCCATCTCTCCGTTTCTCTTCCTTTTTCCCCGCCTCCTCTTTCGCATTACGTCATTATTCATTTCCTTAATTTTCCTACATCCTTTCATTATCCTTTTCCTTCAACACCCTATCGGTTTTCACGCCGGTTCTATAAAGGATCTAATTATCTTTATGTTTTCTTCTTGGCGCCTTAAGTGCTTGTAATTATCTCCTTTCATTCACTGTTTGTGTGTTTGTTTGTTTTGTTTTTGTTTTTGTTTGTTGTTGTTATTCTTTTGTTTTTTCTTTCTTCTTTTTTTTCGTTTTCTTTTGTCTCTTCTTCTTCTTCTTTTTTCGTTTTCTTCCGTTTCTTATTTTTCTTCTTTGCCTTCTTATTTTTTTTCACCTTCTTCTCTTTATTCCTCTTATTATATATATATTTTTTTACTTATAATTGTTATTTTCTCTCTCTCTCTCTTTCTCTCTCTCTCTCTCTCTCTCTCTCTCTCTCTCTCTCTCTCTCTCTCTCTCTCTCTCTCTCTCTCTCTCTCTCTCTCTCTCTCTCTATCTATCTATCTATCTATCTCTCTTTCTTATTCTCTCTCTCTCTCTCTCTCTCTCTCTCTCTCTCTCTCTCTCTCTCTCTCTCTCTCTCTCTCTCTCTCTCTCTCTCTCTCTCTCTCTCTCTCTCTCTCTCTCTCTCTCTCTCTCTCTCTCTCTCTCTCTCTCTCTCTCTCTTTCTGTTTCTCTTACGTAAAAAGAAAGAGAGAGAGAGAGAAAGAAGTTCACACGTTCATTTGAAAACAAGATTCCCAACAATTATAGTTAATATAAATTAAATTACAAGTCTACAAGCGTGGAAGTGTTGACTTCATTAATTAAACGCAATGTGTGTGTGTGTGTGTGTGTGTGTGTGTGTATGTGTGTGTGTGTGTGTGTATGTGTGTGTGTGTGTGTGTGTGTGTGTGTATGTATATGTATAGAGAGAGAGAGAGAGAGAGAGAGAGAGAGAGAGAGAGAGAGAGAGAGAGAGAGAGAGAGAGAGAGAGAGAGAGAGAGAGAGAGAGAGAGAGAGAGATACATACATACAAACACACACACACACATACACACATATATGTATATATATATATATATATATATATATATATATATATATATATATATATATATATATATATATATATATACTCACATACATATGCATGTATCAATACCGTATATCTAAATGAACAAACAAAGACCAAATCAAAAAGCAAACAAAAAACAAAAATGAATAAATATATATAGGCCTATCAACCACACAACAAATATAATGAAGCCAGCCCATGCCAACCCACACCCGCTGCTGTCAGGCGATAGAAGAAGGAATTTAACTAATGGCGACCCGGCAATCCCCAGCGGCTGTGTGGAGAGCTGGGAATTTGCAATATTGCAATGACACGAGCAACAATCAGCGTGTAATCCCAGGTGTTGCTTGGGTCATGTGGATGAGGGGGGGTGGGGGGGGGGAAGGGGGTGGCGTGAGGTGGGATAATGAAGGGGAACAATTGCTTGAATGTTTTGGCTTGAAGGACATCTCTATTAGCCTGGGGGAGGGGTGGGGGAGGGGGAGGGGTGGGGGGGCATGTTCTTTTTCCTAGATCTCTCTGTTTCTCGGTCTCTTTCTCTCTGGTTCTTTATTTCTCTCTCTCTCTATCTATCTATCTAGGTCTCTATCTCTCTGTCTCTCTCTCTCTATGTTTATGTCTCTTTATCTCTCTCTTCTCTTCTTTCTCTCTCTCTCTCTCTATCTATCTATCTCTCTCTTTCTCTCTCTTTCTCTCTCTCTCTCTCTCTCTCTCTCTCTCTCTCTCTCTCTCTCTCTCTCTCTCTCTCTCTCTCTCTCTCTCTCTCTCTCTCTCTCTCTCTAGAGGAAGAAAGAGGATGAGGGGGAGGAAGAGGATAGGAATTGAAGAGAAGGAAGAGGAGGAGGAGGAGAAGGAGGAGGGGGAAGAGGAGGAGAATAATAGTAAAGAGGATAACGATAATGAC
>BOPN01003701.1:45373-52873 GCA_017312705.2 Penaeus japonicus | reverse complement strand
GAGAGAGAGAGAGAGAGAGAGGCGGCCACCAAACTCCGCATTCCAGGTTCCTGTTTTCGTCTGGGCTTGTCACTGTGTTACTGGGATGACATGGCGCTGGTGTGAGTCAGGTTTCTCTCTCTCGCTCTCTCTCTCTCGCTCTATCTATCTATCTATCTCGCTCTCTCTGTATCTCTCTCTCTCTCTTTCTTTCTCTCTCTCTCTCTCTCTCTCTCTCTCTCTCTCTCTCTCTCTCTCTCTCTCTCTCTCTCTCTCTCTCTCTCTCTCTCTCTCTCTCTCTCTCTCTCTCCCTCCCTCTCTCCCTCCCTCTCTCCCTCCTTCTCTCTCTCTCTCTCTTTCTCTCCCTCCTTCTCTCTCTCTCTCTTTCTCAGTAGCAACAAACCTTTTATCTTACTCATGAACCATTAGGAAGTCACCACATCTTACGTCTGTGTGAATTATATCCTTTTCAAGATTTACGCCCTTATTCTCCTTTAGCACAAGAGCGAAACAAGAGATGAAGAAGAACCGTGATTTATGAGTTGCTGTCACTGTTCGCTCGTATTTCCGCTCATAATGTGACACTCGAGTGATTGCATCTCTATGGGGAAAAATATATTATGATGGGGTGCCCTATTTCATATTATTCACTTTTATTGGATTTATGATTGTTATTATCATTACTCTATCTCTCTCTTTCTTTCTATCTCTCTCTTTCTCTCATTCTCTTTGTCACTGTCTGTCTTTCTCTCTCTCTCTCTCTCTCTCTCTCTCTCTCTTTCTCTCTTTCTCTCTCTCTTTCTATCTCTCTCATTCTCTCTCATTCTCTTTCTCCCTTTCTCTTTCTGTCTGTCTATCTTTCTATCTCTCTCTCTCTCTCTCTCTCTCTCTCTCTCTCTCTCTCTCTCTCTCTCTCTCTCTCTCTCTCTCACACACACACACACACACACACTCACTCTCTCTCTCTCTCTCTCTCTCTCTCTCTCTCTCTCTCTCTCTCTCTCTCTCTCTCTCTCTCTCTCTCTCTCTCTCTCTCTCTCTCTCTCTCTCTCTCTCTCTCTCTCTCTCTCTCTCTCTCTCTCTCTCTCTCTCTCTCTCTCTCTCTCTCTCTCTCTCTCTCTCGTATCGTATCAACATTAAATCATGTTTGAGATATTGCTCTATCATCCTAAGAGCACCTTTTCTGATATATGATAGTGACAGGATATCCTTAGACAAGAATTTGTGTGTGGCGGCGAAGACAAGACTGTAATTTTGTTTTTAAATTCCGATGAATATTCTTTGTCTTAAGATTAGTGGGGATTATATGAAAGGTGATGAGTGTTTTGCTCTTTTTATCTTTTCGTTGATTTGTGTTGTTTTGATTTCTTTGCAAAATCCTTGTTCGGTTAATACATACATACATATTTATACATACATATATACATATCTATCTATCTATCTCTCTCTCTCTCTCTATCTATCTCTCTCTCTCTCTCTCTCTCCTTTATATATATATATATATATATATATATATATATATATATATATATATATATATATATATATATATGTATATATATATACATATATATATATATATATATATATATATATATATATATATATATGTATATATATATGTTTATATATATATATATATATATATATATATATATATATATATATATATATATATGTATATATATATATATATGTATATATATATACATATATATATATATATATATATATATATATATATATATATATATATATATATATATATATATATATATATATATATATATATATATATATATATATATATATATATATATATATATATAAACATATATACATACATATATATATATATATATATATATATATATATATATATATATATATATATATATATATATATATATATGTATATATATATATATATATATATATATATATATATATATATATATATATATATATATATACATATATATATATTTATTTATTTATTTATCTAAATATTCCCTCTTCTTGGTATCTTTTTATTCTCTATATTTCGTTAGCATCTCTCTCTCCCTTTCTCTCTCTCTTTCTTTCTTCTTCTCATTCTTATTATCATTATTATCATCGTTATTGTTATTATCATTATTATCATCGTTATTGTTATTATTATCATCATTATTATCACCATCATTATTATTATTATCCTTCTTCTTCTTCATTTCTTCTTTTTCTATTTTTCTTCTTGTTCTTCCCCTTCGTCTTCTTCTTCGTCATCTCCTTTCTGCTTTTTTTTTCTTTTTCTTTTTTATATAGATATTTTACGAAAGACGAGGTAGAGCAACAGGAGATTATATATACAAAGAGTCATTTCTATAATTATACGAGATAGATAGTTCTATATATAAACTTCTCGAACACCATCTCCAACACCAGCACATGTCTCCAACAACCCTTCTCCAACACAGTTATTCTTCTTCACCACTTCTCTCTCCAACACTCTCCATTCTCCCTCCCTCCCTCTCTCCAACACTCTCCATTCTCCCTCCCTCCCTCTCTCCAACACTCTCCATTCTCCCTCCCTCCCTCCCTCTCTCCAACACTCTCCATTCTCCCTCCCTCCCTCTCTCCCTCTCTCCAACACTCTCCATTCTCCCTCCCTCCCTCCCTCTCTCTAACACTCTCCATTCTCCCTCCCTCTCTCCAACACTCTCCATTCTCCCTCCCTCCCTCTCTCCAACACTCTCCATTCTCCCCTCCCTCCCTCTCCAACACTCTCCATTCTCCCCTCCTCCTCCCTCTCTCCAACACTCTCCATTCCTCCCCTCCCTCCCTCTCTCCCTCTCCAACACTCTCCATTCTCCCCTCTTCCTCCCTCTCTAACACTCCCCCATTCTCCCTCCCTCCCTCTCTCCAACACTCTCCATTCTCCCTCCCTCCCTCTCTCCAACACTCTCCATTCTCCCTCCCTCCCTCTCTCCAACACTCTCCATTCTCCCTCCCTCCCTCTCTCCAACACTCTCCATTCCCTCCTCCTCCCTCTCTCCCTCTCCAACACTCTCCATTCTCCTCCCTCCCTCCCTCTCTACCCTCCATTCTCCTCCCTCTCTCCAACACCCTCCATTCCTCCTCCCTCCTCTCTCCAACACTCTCCATTCTCCCTCCCTCCCTCTCTCCAACACTCTCCATTCTCCCTCCCTCCCTCTCTCCAACACTCTCCATTCTCCCTCCCTCCCTCTCTCCAACACTCTCCATTCTCTCTCCCTCCCTCTCTCCAACACTCTCCATTCTCCCTCCCTCCCTCTCTCCAACACTCTCCATTCTCCCTCCCTCCCTCTCTCCAACACCCCCTTCCTAATACCTTGTCTCCAACACAACTACCTCTCCCTAAATCATCTATCTCCAACACTCCCTTTCTAAAACCCCTACCACTTTCTCCAACACTCCATCTCCAACATACCTCTCTCTCCAACACTCACCCTCCAACACTCCCTCTCCAACATACCTCCCTCTCCAACATACCTCCCTCTCCAATCCCCCCCCCCCTCTCCTAAACACAGCAGGATCCTCCACATATCTTCGATGTTTACTTTGAAAATGACCTAACTTCATGTTTTTTTGTTTGTTTTTTTTTAATTATTATTCTTTTCTCTCCCTCTCCTCCAGCTCCCCATCCGCCTTCCCCCCCTCCCCCCCTCCTTTTTTACTTCGTCCTCTTTCTCCCTCTCCTCCTTTTTTACTTCTTCCTCCTTCTCCTCCTCCTCTTCCTCCCCCTTCTCCTTCTGCCTCTTCCTTCTCACCCGCCTCCTCCTCCTCCTCCACTTCCTTATTCTCTACCTCCTCTTTTCTTCTCTTCCTTCTCCTTCTCCTTCTCCTCCTGTTCTTTCTTTCTTCCCTCTTTCTCCTCCTGCTTATTATCATTCTATTGTCCTTTTCATTATCACTATTACTATTATTGTTATCATTTTCATCATAATGATTATTGTTACGATGTTAATGTTAATGATAATGATGATGAAGATGAAGATGATATTGATAATTACAACAACAAAAATAACAACTAAAATTATGATAACATTCAAAGGGATAGTGATGATAATGATGATAATAATGATGATGATAATGTTGATGATAATGATGATAATAATGATGATGATAATGGTGATGATAATGATGATAATAATAGTGATAGTAATAATGATAATGACATTAATAATAACGATGATGATGGCGATGATGATAATGATAATGATAACTATATTGATAATGAAGGTGATTACAACAATAGTAATGTTTATATGTAGCACATCATTATCATTAATGACATTATTTCATTATCAAATGCTTGTTCATCATCATTTTTCCTATTTTTTTCTTCTTCCCCTCCTCCTCTTCCTCCTTCCACCTCATCATCTTCCCTCCCTTCTCCATCTTCTTCTTCATCCTCTCCCTATTTTTTCCTTACTGAAAACTTTTCTCATCTTCCTCCACATCTCTTTCGCTCACGCAGCCTCCACCCCACTCACACATCTCAGCCTCCAGGATGCTATCACGTAGATGCAGCCTTAAGAAGATGCCCGCTACATGTTATAGAATACTCTGACACAGCATCCTGGTTTATACAGGGTGTGCGCGTGTTTGTGTTTGCGTGTGTGTTTGTGTGTTTGAATGTGTGTGTTTTGTGTGCTTGTGTATGTGTGTGTGGGGGGAGGGATGGGGGTAGTGAGAGAGAGAGAGAGAGAGAGAGAGAGAGAGAGACAGAGAGAGAGTGATATGGGTCTCTTTCTTAGTCCCTCTTTAACACTTTCTCTCCCTCTCTTTCACTCCCTTTCCCTCACTCCATTCTTCTCATTTGCTCTCTCTCCCTACCTCTCTCCCTTCTTTTACCTCTCACTTTTCATCTCCCTCCCTCCTTCCCTCCATCCCTTTCTTTCTCCCTCTCTCCCTCCATCCTCCCTCCCTTACTCACTCCCTTTCCCTTCATCCCCCATTTTCCCTCTTCCCTCTTCCTTCACTCTCATTCCTCATGCCTCTCTTTCTTTCCTATTCAATCTCTTCCTACTTTTTTATTTCCCTCTCCCTCCCTCCCTTCCTTACTCCCTCTCTCAATTCTCTCCTCCCTCCTCCCTCTTATCATTCGCTCGTCCCTCTGTTTCTCTTTTTCTAACGTCCCTCCTTCTTTCCCTTCCTTCGTCCCTCCATTCCCTCACCCATCCTCTCTCTCTCTCTCTCTTTCTCTCTCTCTCTTTCTCTCTCTCTCTCTCTCTCTCTCTCTCTCTCTCTCTCTCTCTCTCTCTCTCTCTCTCTCTCTCTCTCTCTCTCTCTCTCTCTCTCTCTCTCTCTCTCTCTCTCTCTCTCTCTCTCTCTCTCTCTTTCTCTCTCTCTCTCTCCTTCTTCCCTCAGCCCTCCCCCTACATCTCTCCCTCTCTCCCTCCCTCAAAGCCCCCTTAACCTCTCCCTCCCTCCTCCCTCCCTCATACCCCCCTACCTCTCTCCCTCTCCCTCCCTCCCTCCCTCAAAGCCCCTCCCTCCCTCTCTCCCTTCCTCCCTCCCTCATACCCCCCTACCTCTCTCCCTCTCCCTCCTCCCTCCCACATAACCCCTCCCTATCTCTCCCCCTCCCTCTCCCTACCCTCAAAGCCCCCCCCTACCTCCCTCCCTCCCTCAACGCCCCCCACCCTACCTCTCTCCCTCCCTACCCTTATACCCCTCTACCTCTCTCCCTTTCCCTCCCTCCCTACCTCTCCCTCCCTCCCTCCCAGAAAGAGAAAAGGAGGGGACGAGGCTCATCCGAGTACTACCATGAGGCCATATTTCCAACATGTATTTCATCACAACATGACATGTGGTTCATTTCCCTGGGCGACAAATGGCCGGATTTATAAGTCTCGTCATTAATCTTGTGAGACTAGAAGGCGGTGTCTTCTGTACCTTTTTCTGTCTTTCTCTCTCTCTCTCTCTTTCTCTTTCTCTCTGTCTCTGTCTTTCGATTTTTCTTTCTCTCTTTCTCTCTCGCTTTTTCTTTCTCGCTTTTTCTTTCTCTTTCTTTCTCTCTCACTTTTTTCTTTCTCTCTCTCTTTCTCTTTCTCTCTCACTTTTTTCTTTCTCTCTCTCTTTCTCTTTCTCTCTGTTTTCTGTAACTTTTTTTTATCTTTCTCTCTCTCTCTCTTTCTTTCTCTCTCTCTCTCTTTCTTTCGGTTTTTCTTTCTCTCTCGCTTTCTCTATCTCTCTGTCTCTTTCTCTTTCTCTCTGTCTCTCTCTCTCTCTCTCTCTCTCTCTCTCTCTCTCTCTCTCTCTCTCTCTCTCTCTCTCTCTCTCTCTCTTTCTCTCCTTATCTCTCATTCTCCCTCTTTTTTCTTGCTTTGAATTTGTTTTAATCATAATCTACCCAATATATTTTCCTTGTCCTTTACTTATTGCATTTGTTGCCTGTCTTACTTTTTTATCAACACTTATAAATCATAAAGTATGTTTCCTCGTACGTGTTGATTTATACTTTTGCTGTTGCTTAACGATGTTTTTTTGTTTATTTTTTGTATTCAGCGTATTGCATAAAAATTGCAATAAGTAACAACATATATTATACAGTTTCACTATAACATTGTATATCCTATTGAGAGTGCAATATCCAACACTGAAGTTGCATTATTACCATAATGAAGTTGTATTATTACTACAATGAAGTTGTATTATTACTACAATGAAGTTGTATTATTACTACGATGAAGTTGTATTATTACTACAATGAAGTTGTATTATTGCTTTATAATGTAGGGCATATCATTCAACAATGACAGTGGTTGCAGTGCCGGCTTCTTGCAATCCTTTGCAGCTGTTCTGATTCTGTCATTCTGTGGATGTTCCTCCTCCTTCACCCCCCCCCCTCCTCCTCTTATTATTATTATTATTATTATTATTCCTCCTTTTCCTCTTCCTCCTTCTCCTCCTGGTGTTCCTGTTCTTCTTCCTCCTCCTCCCTCCTCCCTTGCTTCTTCTTTTCCTACTCCTCCTTCCTCCTCCCCCACTTTCTCCTCCTGCTCCTCCTACTCCTCCTCCTCCTCCTCCTCTTCCTCCTCCTCCTCCTCCTGTTCCCCCTCCTCCCCCTCCCATCGTCCTCCTCCTCCTCCTCCTCCTCCTCCTCCTCTTCTCCCCCACCTCCTCCCCCTTTCTTCTTCCCTTCCTCTTCCGCGCGGGCGAGGGGGAGGGGGAGGGGAGGGCGTGGGGTCAGCGAGGCCCGGCGGAGCAGAAGGACTGAGACAAAGGGAGAAACTTCCCTCTCCTCCTCCTTCTCCTCCTATTTCACCTTCTCCTTCCCCTTCTCCTCCCCCACATCTCCTGCTCCTCCTCCTCTTCACATCATCATCATCCTCTTCCTCCTCTTCCACCTTCTCTTCCCCATCTTCATCCCCTCTCCCCCTCTTCCTCCCCCTCCCCCTCCTCCTCCTCCTCCTCCTCGTCCTCGTCCTCCTCATCCCCTCGTCCTCCTCCTCCTCCTCCTCCTCGTCCTCCTCCTCCTCCTCCTCCTCCTCCTCC
>BOPN01003701.1:22873-35373 GCA_017312705.2 Penaeus japonicus | reverse complement strand
CCCTCACGGGGCGCCCATTTCTCCTGCAGAACAAAAAGACACAACAAAAGCCGAGCGAGCGACAAAAACCACTGGCTCCTCATCACTCCGTATAGATAAGGTTGTGAGAGGTTATGTGTTTTGTTGTCTGGGAGATAACCCGCAGGTGTGAAGAGAGCTGTTCCTCTTTTCGTCCCCTGGTAGGAGGGTAGGCAACGGGGTTAGGGGGTAGGTAGAGGGGTTAGGGGATAGGTAGAGGGGTTAGGGGATAGGCTAGGGGATAGTTCCTCTTTTCGTCCCCTGGTAGGAGGATAGGTAGAGGGGTTAGGGGATAGGTAGAGGGGTTAGGGGATAGGCTAGGGGTTAGTTCCTCTTTTCATCTCCTGGTCCGTCGTTAAGGGAAGGGGTAAGAGGATTGGGGTTAGGGGATAGTTAGGGGAACCGAGGGGTGGTTAGGAAGGGCTAAGGGGTAGAGACGTGTCGCTTGGGGGTGTTTAGGGATCACCAGGGGGTTGGATCTAAGAGGGAGGGGAGGGGGAGGGGTTATGATGTTATGATGGGACACCAGGATATAATAATCAGGGGCCTAGGGGATCTATAGGATATACCAAGGCGAGAGGGATCGGGGACACTAGTGGATAGGTAGGGGACCAAGATAGGGACCAGGGTGTATATATAAGAAACCAAAGGGCTAGACAAAGGGACCTGGAGGAACCCCTGGAAACACCAAGGCTAGACAGAGATTCAGGGTGACCAAAGGACTTCAGGGACTAGGGGCTCAATGATCCCCTTGAATACCAAGGATAGACAGAGATTCAGGGTGACCAAAGGACTTCAGGGACTAGGGGCTCAAGGAATCCCCTGGCTTCATTAAAAGATAGACAGAGATTCAGGGGGACCTAGAGGACTTCAGGGACTAGGGGCTCAAGGATCCCCTGGATACACCAAGGATAGACAGAGATTCAGGACAACCAAAGGACTTCAGGTACTAGGGGCTCAAGGAATCCCCTGGCTTCATTAAAAGATAGACAGAGATTCAGGGGGACCTAGAGGACTTCAGGGACTAGGGGCTCAAGGATCCCCTGGAAACACTAAGGATAGACAGAGATTCAGGGGACCCAGAGGACCTTAGGGACTAGGGGCCCAGAGGACTTCAGGGACTAGGGGCTCAAAGAGTAGCATAACTTGATTAGCGAACGAGTTTGGCTGGCTAGATAGAAGAGGTGAGAGGAATGAAGTACCGGATGAGTAACTACTTAACTATAGGGTCGTTTTGTTGAGTCTACTTTGGGGGGGAGGGGGGGGGTAGCAATAATTATTCTTGCTTTATGCTTCTCTACCTGTTCTTGATGAGGACGAACCGGTGGGTAGGGACGTGGAGGACAAGCGACTAATTAGAGTACAAAGGAGAACGTTTGATAGAATACTTTTGTGAAGGTTAACTCGAGAGGTTTCGTTCTGAACATAAACCATAGAAAATCTGAAATTAATGGAACTTGTAGGACTATTAAGATCAATTCCTGACCGGATCCTTATCAGAGTCAACTAGTAAAGCTATCAAGAGATCGAATAACGTACGCGAATTATGATACAGGAATTGCTAAACTTTAATGATCGAATTACGAACACAAACGAGACGGAAACGATAGCTATTGCGTGAGCTCGTTTGCTAATTAACTCGTTTATCGCAATTAAGAGCAGCGAACGGATTACAAATCACTTTTACAGCTTGGAACATGAATTATTAATTTGTCTAAGGAATTGATTTACCATCGAATGAATTGATATGCTTTGATAATGCATCTATGATGTTTTATCTTCTTCTTTTTTTTCTTGATTTTCTTCCTGTTTATGTCTCTCCTCCTCCTTCGCTTCTTTTTCTTCCTCTTCTTCCTCTCGCTCTCCCTTCTTCCTCCCGCTCTCCCTTCTCCTCCTCCTGTTCGTCCATCCTCTTCTTCTTCTCCTCCTCCTCTACCTACACCTCCACCTCCTCATCCTCATCCTCCTCCCCTCCTCCTCCTCCTTTTTTCCCCCTCTCCTCTTCCTCCTCTTCCTCTTCCTCCACATCCACCTCCCCCTCTAATCCTCCACCTCAACCCCCACCCCCCACCCCTTCCCGCTAAACTTTCTCCATCTCCCCCCCCTTCCCCAATCCCTCCCCCTGTCCCTCTCCCCCCTCCCTTCTTCCTCCATCTCCCCCTCCCTTCTTATTATCATCACACTCTTGCGCCTCGCCCTCTTCCTTACCTCCACCTTCCCTCCTTACCTGGTTATCCTAACGGCTTTTGCACCTACTCTCCCTACCTTTTATATCGTTCGTTTCCTATTATACCGTTCGCTTCCTTTTATTTCGTTCGCTTCCTTTGGGTTTAAGGAGCGATAGGTGATTAATAATAATGAAGGGTGAATGGAGGGAAATATGTCAAAAGCAGGGTTTAGTCGAGGGAGGGAGGCAGGGAAGGAGGGAGGGTGGGAGAGAGGGAGGGAAGGATGGAAGAGAGGGAGGGAGAGAGATAGGGAAGGAAGGAGGGTAGAAATGAAGGGAAGAGGTTGGGAGGGAGGGGGAGAGGGAATGAGGGTGGAAGAGAAGGAGGGTAGAAAGTAAGGGAAGAGGTTGGGAGGGAGGGAGGGAAGGAGATAGATAGATAGAGAGAGAGAGAGAGAGAAGAGAAGAAGAAGAAGAAGGAAGGAGGGTGGAAGGGAAGGAAAGAAGGAAGGAAGGAGGAGATAGATAAGAGAGAGAGAAAAAGAGAAAAATAATCCCAACCACGAACTTAAAAACAATTACAAAGATGAGTCACGCAAAGAGTCGAAACGGGGCCACACACACACACACACACACAATAAGGTTGAACACACGGTCTGCATTGCATAGATGTTTGGCTTTAATGACCTTGCAATATTCCTGCCAAGTATTGTTCCCTAAATACTTGCCGGTTGCACACTAAATGACAGCTGTGACGTTATGACTGTCCCCACGACTTACTTGGTCGTTGAGTCGACTAGAACGACAACTCGAGGGTCCGTCTTTGCCGTATACTTTTCCTTTGCTCTTTCTCTCTCTGTCTCGCTCTTTCTCTCTCTCTCGCTCTTTCTTTCTCTCTCGCTCTTTCTCTTTCTTATTTTTCGCTTTCTTTCTCTCTCGCTCTTTCTCTTTCTTTCTCTCTTTCTTTCTCTTTCTATTTCTCTCTTTCTCTCTCTATTTCTATATATATATAGCATATATACATAAGAATATCACATGCACCTACAAATCTTGTATCATTAATGACCATCATTCATATTTCAGTTTCACGTGTTAATGATTTTATTAAAAGAATGCCAGTCACAAGACCAGAACCCAAATCTCGGGATCGACACTTATCGTGTTCGTAGGTCGCTGCAACATTTATCGATCACATTTGGCATGAGTTGCAAAACAGGCTGTCAGGCTAATACAGTGAAAACGTGCTGACCTCACATCACCGTGATCAGCAGATCGAACCCCGTCTGTTGTCGCTTTGCTTTGCTTTGCCTCTCGAATATATATATACTTATTATCATTGTTATTATTTTTTATTTTTTATTTTATTTAATTTATTTATGTATTTATTTATTTATTATTAATTTTATCATTATCATTATTATTATTTTTTTTTTTTTTTTTTTTTTTTTTTTTTTTTTTTGGGGGGGGGGGTATTGCGATTCTTGTGATGTAACACTTGCCATTGCCATTATGGAGAAATAGAACGCTTTTTATCTTACTGGAAGTAGATGAGTTCAATGATAATTCCTAATTCATAACCACAATCGCTATAGGTGATTTATATATATAAGTAACACCCTGCCCTCTCTCTGTGAATGAGATCTCGAACTCCATATACTTTTCTCTCTCTCTCTCTCTCTCCTTCTCTCCCCCTCTCTCTCTCTCTCTCTCTCTCTCTCTCTCTCTCTCTCTCTCTCTCTCTCTCTCTCTCTCTCTCTCTCTCTCTCTCTCTCTCTCTCTCTCTCCCTCTCCCTCTCCCTCTCCCTCTCTCTCTAGATTCCTTTTATTTCTAATCTGTTGATAATTATTGTAAGATTAATGACTCATCCCTATTGTTATTGTTATCATTGTTGTTATTAGAATTACTATTATCACATATATCAGTATAATACATCTATTTAAAATGACTATTCCGGGCTATGAATAATCATTATTTGCATCAGTTGTGGGTGGCCAGACATGTGCAAATATTACAAGAGAAGTATTTATTGTATGTGATATGTACATGTCACATGTATAAAATCACATTCATTAAAAGAGGAACTGTCATGGTTGACAACAATGACAACAACAATAACACCCCCCCCCCCTTACATACGCATGCTTAGACTTTCTTCTTCCTCTTTTTTTCACATTTTCTTCTTCTCTTCTTCTTCTTCTTCTTCATCTCCTCCACCTTCTCTTTCTTCTCTTCCTTCACCTCCTCCTCCTCCACCTCCACCTCCATCTTTACCATCTCCTCCACTTCCACCTTCATCACTTCCACCTCTTCCTCCAACTTATCTTCATCTTACATCTACTCCACCTCCTCCTCCTCCTCCTCTTTTTCTACCTCAATCACTCAACCCCTTCCACCACCTCCACCACTTCCTCCTCCTCCTCCACCTCAATTCCCTACCACCCCCTACCACCACCACCACCACCCCAACCCCCACCCCTACCACCACCACCACCCCTACCACCTCCACCCCTACCACCACCACCACCCCCACCACCCCAACCACCACCACCTCCACCTCTACCCCTACCACCACCACCACCCCTGCCACCTCAACCCCTACCACCTCCACCCCAACCCCCACCACCACCACCCCAGCCCCTACCACCCCAACCTCCACCCCTACCACCTCCACCCCCAGCCCCACCTCTCCACCCAATTGCCCTACCAAAAACCCGCCAAAAGTATCTGAAAGAAATTATTTGAAATAAATCTAGCGCAGAATAACTAAACACAACGAAACCTCATCTAAGGGGCGTGTTCTTCGAGGTAAACAGACATTGAGGGCCTCTCGCTTAACTAATATACTAACTGTTTTAATTTCTGATTTTGCATAACACGTGAGGGTTTAAGTGGTTTGATAAGTATTCAGGTTCTTAATTAATGTTTGTTTGTTATCTTTATTGCTTGTATATCAGTTGTGTATCATAATAAGTATTCTGGATTGGATTTTTTTTTCTGTTGAAGGAATGGTGTTGTGAGTGAGCGCAGAGAAATATTTATATAAAAATAATGATAATAATAACCTTGTATTTATATATATCATCATTATTATCTTTATCATCATGATCATCATTATTCTTCCCATCATCATTATCATCGTTATTATTACTATCATTATTATCATCATCAGTATCAATATTATCATAATTATTATAATCATCAGTATCAAAATTATCATCATTATTATAATCATCATTAATCCTATTATTGTTGATTTCATTGTCATCATTATCATCATCATTCTTCGTATCAATATCGTTATTAGCATGAATACCACTGTCATTATTAATATCGATATTACCATTCGTATCATTCTAATCAACATTATCATCATTATTACCATTATCATCATTATTGTCATTATTACCATTATCATTATCATTATTATTACTATAATTATTCACTACTGAGTATCGTTGAAGTACTGCTGCTAATTATGCAATCAAATTACAAATAACTTTCATTGCAAAATTGATGTAATAAGATCAATAAGAAATGCAATATATATGTCGTGAAGCAAAATAAGTAAATGACATGAATAGATGCATGTCATTGAAAATAGTATGCATGGATGACATGTAAACATACAGATAAATAAGATAAAAATGAACAAACAAAGAATTAAATACAGGCAAAAAGAAAAAGAAGAAAAAAAACAAATTATACATAAACATATCAATTTAAAAAATTAATTAACTAAACCATGAACACATGAGTCATGAAAAGTAATATACATACGAAATTTAAACGTGATATTTATACATTGCAAGAGTATGGAGATGCAACATGTTGAAATGATTAGGTATAATACAATGTGATTCCATCATAACAGCGTCCAGCGAATCTATGAATAAAAAAATATATATTCCAAAAAAAGACTTTTTTTATATTCTTTTTGCGACAAACTTTACATTAACAAACATCTCAAAACCGCAAGACAACATTATTATATCATCATATACTGCCCATTATTCACCCCAATCACCTATTATCAAACTATTATACTAAAGAAACCCATTATTCACTCTATGATAGGCAGTTACCCACAAGAATAACACGTCACATGAATTTAAAAAAAAAATGAAAATAAAAAAAGAAGAAAAGTTCAAAGTATACAAACCTAAAGGCACGGGCGCTCGGCACTCCATCTATTGGCACCAGACGCACCATCATTGTCGTCTCTCTAGGGGCAATTGCACTCAATCTTGCTGTTGCACTTAACAAGCATTCTGGGCAGATCCAACAGGCTGTTTTGTAAGCTGTTATCACCTTATTGCTCTGTGTTATTGTGGTGTTATGCTTGTAGTGATTGTTATTGCGTTTTTTTGCTTGTTTTGTTTGTGTTTGTGTTTTGTTTGTTTGTTTGTGTGTGTGTTTGTGTGTGTGTGTGTTGGTGTGTCTGTATTTGTGTTTGTGTGTGTGTTTGGTGTGTGTGTGTGTATGTGTGTGCGTGTATGTTTGTGTGTGTGTGTGTGTTTGTTTGTGTGTGTTTGTGTGTGTGTGTCTGTGTGTGTTTGTGTGTGTGTGATGGTCACGCTGTTGTGGTTGTTTGCTGTTGTTGCAGCGTTTGTAGTGACTGGTGATGTGGTTGTGTTTGGTTGCTCTATAGGTTGCAATCATCTTGATATCTTTGTTGTGTTTGTAGTAGACGCTTTCCTTTGCTCCGTGTGCAGTATTCTTGTTATAACTATAATGTTGATGCTTTCTTTGTTAGTGTTGTTGTTATGTTGCAATCTGGGGTCACCCTTCTGTTGCTCGAGAGGTTTGCTTGTGGGAGTGATGTTGCTTTTTCATGTTGTGTTGGAGTGTTCTTGTTGAGCTGTGCATTAATTCCTGGAAAGCGAAAGAGAGACTGAGAGAGAGAGAGAGAGAGAGAGAGAGAGAGGAAGGAAGGGAGGGAGAAGGAAAGAATGAGAGAGAAAGAGAGAGAGAGAGAAAGAATGAGAGAGATAGAAAGATAGAAAGAAGGCAAGAATAAGAGAGATAGAGGGAGAGAGAGAGAGAGAGAGAGAGAGAGGGAAAGAATGAGAGAAAGAGAGAGAGAAAGAGAGGGAAAGAATGAGAGAGATAGAAAGAAGGCAAGAATAAGAGAGAGAGAGAAATAGAATGAAAGAATGAGAGAGAGAGAAATAGAATGAAAGAATGAGAGAGAGAGAAAAGAAATGAATGAGAGAGAGGGGAGGAGAGGGAGAAAGAAAGAAAGGAGAAAAAAGTGTGTTTGTTTATTTAGCAATATATCGTACAGATTTTTATATGATTTAATATTCAGAGTGTATGCAAGGTCGGGTAACTTTTGCTTTGAGCCAGATGTTGTGAGCAGGTGTGACTGTGTGTGTGCGTGTGTGTGTGTGTGTTTATGTGTGTGTGTGTGTGTGTTTGTGTGAGTGTGAGTGTTTGTATGTGTGTGTGAGTGTTTGTGTTTGTATGTGTGTGTTTGTGTTTGTGTGTTTGTTTGTGTGTGTGTGTTTGTGTGTTTGTGTATGTGTGTGTGTGTGTTAGTGTGTGTGTTTTACGTCAAGTCAAGCAAGCAAGCACTCACATATGTCTCAAAAGTCTCTCCCCTTCCTCCCACACCCGTTTTCCTCTCCACTTCTCCGCTGTTATCCACCTCTCTCGTTCACTCCCTTTCGCCCCCCCCCCCCCATCAGATGAAGGAAGGGGTAGAGAGGAAAAGGAAGGTGCAACATCCTGCCAAATTGCAAGCAAAAACTTAAGGCAAAATGTTGATGTTCCGCCCTTGGCAAGAGAGGCTGCATGATGATGCTCTGTTATTCATGGGATAAACGGATGACCCCCTCCCCCTCGCCCCCCTCCCCCCACCCCGACCCCGCCTCTACCCAACCCCTATCTTTCCCTCTAACTCCGTTTCTTGTTCTTCCATCTACCTTACTCTACCTCCCTCTCCCTTCCTTTTCCTCTTCTTCCCTCATTCTTCTTTCTCTTTACCTCCCTTCTTCCTCTCAACCTTCTCTCTATCCTCCTCTTTACCCTTCTTCTCACCCTCCCCTCCCCCCCTTCTATACCCCGTATCTCGACCTTCCCCTCCCCTCTCCCCCCACCTCTCCTCCTATCCCCTCTCCTACCTCTTACCATAGCCTCTCCCCCTCCCCCCCTCTGCACCCCCTCCCCCCTCCCCCATCTCTCTTCTCACCCTCCCCTCCCTCCCTCTGCACCCCCCTACCCCCTCTGCACCCCCCTTCCCTCCCCCCTCTGCACCCGTCTCATCTCCCCCCCACTCCCCTCCCCCTACCCCACCAATCGCTCGGTCTCTCTCTACACACGTCAAACTTCTGACACGATCACCCTTTGAAAATGAGGAAGAGAGAAGGAGAGGGAATAAAAAGAGGAAAGGAGAGAAATCGGGTTAAAGATAAAGAGAAGAGAAAAATAATAACATGATAACTTAGAAGCAAAGAAAAGGGAGAGAAAATAGAACGAGTTCATTTTCTGTTATAGAATAAGTCATTTTATCGAAACTGAAGTTATCAAAATGACGTACTTAATGGAGATAAATAAGGGAATATTGACGAGAGAAAGAGAGAGAGAGAGAGTGGGAGGAACAGAGGGATGAAGAGAGAGAGGCAGAGAGAGAGAGAGAGAGAAAGAACGAGAGCGCAGGGGAAAAGCAGAAAGAGAGGAGGAGATAAAAGAGAAAAATTCAAAGAAAGAAGAAGATAAAAGAGAAAAATACAAAGAAAGAAGGAGATAAAAGAGAAAAATACAAAGAGATAAAAGAGAAAAAAGACACAGAGAGAAGAAGATAAAAGAGAAAAATACAAAGAAAGAAGGAGATAAAAGAGAAAAATACAAAGAGATAAAAGAGAAAAAAAAGACAGAGAGAGAGAAGGAGATAAAATAGAAAAAAAAACAAAGCGACAAGGAAATAAAAGAGAACGAGAGAGAGAGAGAAGGAAAGAAGGCAGCAAAGAACGCCAAGGCAGCCCACACATGACAGCATTTAGGCTAGTCACCCCCTTCGTGTAAACAAAGGTGACGTTTCGAATGGTCTTCATCAGACAAACAGACCAACTATATCCATTTTTATCATTTTATCTAATATCTTTCTTCTTCTTTTTTGGCTTCAGGTTCAAGGCGCACGGTGCGGCGGCGAAGAAGGACGAAAACCGGAAATGAGATAAAAAGGATTAATATAAAGCTTCTTTTTTAAAGTTGGAGGTTAAAATTTAGGTTGGAATTCGTGGGAAAAGGTGGTTTATATCGTGAATTTAGATAATTTGATAGCAATGATATAAATATTTCTTAATGAATAGATTTAGAGGTGATATATATCCTTTTTTGTTTTTTTAATTTTCGTTTTCATTTTTTTTTTTTTCAGAAATGTCCTTCACCTTCTGTGCTCTATAATAATATATGTTCTTAATTTTTTAATAGATTTAGAAGATTTAGAATCTTATATTCAATTTCCACATTTAATTTACATATTTGATTTACACAATTCCCCAATTTTACACATTTAATCACAAAGTCAATATCTTTGAATCTTTGTCTGTAAAATTAGGATCAAAAAATAATATTAGGATTAAAAAATAATATTAGGATTAAAAAATGAAAGAGAAAGAGAAAGAGAGAGAGAGAAAGAATGAGAGATAGAAAGAAGGCAAGAATGAGAGAGAGAGAGAGTATTAGGATTAAAAAAAAAAGATAATAAATCGGTAATCCCAATACCCCATTCCCTCCCCCCCATCCCTACCCTCCGACCTACCCTACCCTCCCATACCATATACCATGATGGCTTCATACCAATCACATACCCAGCCATAATTACACCATTACGTCATTCTCCCAAAGGCATTTCATCAAGCAGCACGCCCTTTAAAGCATCAACATTTCTTAAACCAGTAACGATAACAAACAAGCAAAAAAATAAAGAAAATTGAGTGTGCGGGCTGGGTCACACGTGACTTTGTTCAGGCGCTGTCTCATGCAAGCAATTTTTTTTCTCTCTCTCTCTTTTTTTTTTTTTTTTTTTTTTCTTCTAGTCCTGTTTTTTTTTTTCTTTTTCTGTGTGACTTTTTGATGTTTCTTTCTCTTTCTTTTTCTCTGTTTTTTTTTCTTTCTTTCTTTCTTTCTTTCTTTCTCTTTCTTCTCTCTCTCTCCGTCTCCCTCTCTCTTTCTCTCTCTCTCCCTCTCTCTCTCTTCTCTCCCTCCTTCCATCTCTCTCTCTCTTCTCTTCTCTTCTCTCTCTCTCTCTCTCTCTCTCTCTCTCCCTCTCTCTCTCATTCGGTATCTTTTTTTCTCCTATCTTTTATTCATTCCTTCTCATATGTTTTGGCCATTTCCTGTCTTCTCTTTCTTTTTCTTTTTTCTCTCAATATTTTCTTTTTTCTCATTTTCGTATTTTCTCAAATGTCTTCATTACTCTCATTTATCCCCACTTCTGTTTGTCTATTTTCTTTACTGTTTTTCGTCTGTTTCTTTCTTTCTGCCTAATCTGTTTCTACTTCTCACTTTTCTATTTCTTAAAAATGTTAAGAAACAGACGGGGAGTCAGGTCATGTCAATGGCTGACCTTGCGTACCATATGACCTGAGATTGGTTATATACATATATATTTTTCTATTTTCCTTTCTTTTCTTTTTTTTCTTTTTTTTCTTTCTTTTCTTTTTTTCAATTCTCTTTCTTTAATTGAAATAAGGATAAGCCAGATTTGCGGAACAGATGCTTCGTCGGGCATATGTGTACTATATCGAGCCCACTTGTGTCAACGTGTGCTGAATCGACCTGAGCTTGGCACTTACCCACCGTGATGCCCAGGCACAGCAGTGACCGCCGAGTGCCAGCAGAAACCCACGAGCTTAGATGGGGTTCGATCTGCTGACCACGAGGATGCGAGGCCGGCGCGCTACCACTGTACCAACCTAACGGTATTTAATTGAGATGGAAGTTTATTTAATGGTGATGACTGATGACTATGGGTGACAGGTTGGTGATGACTGATGACAGGTTAGTGATGACAAGTTGACTGGCTGGTGAAGACTGGTGACAGGTTGATAGGCTGGCTATGATTGATGTCAGATTAATGATAATTGATGACAGACCGATGATGATGATCTATGATTGACTGACTTATGACAGGTTGACTTGCTGTTGATGGCTAATGACAGACTGACAGTTTGGGGATTGTTGATGACAAGATGACAGGCTGGTGATGCTTATCATTTGATAATTGAAAGTGGAATCGATGATAATTAATTCAAATAAAACGGTTATTAGTTCATGTTGCACTTAGCCAATCATTAACAACATAGCAAGTGTATATGTACCTCGCTTTCTTCTTTATTTTCTTTCCTTATTCTTCCTCTATTCGTTTTTTCTTCTTCATTAATTAATTTTTTTTTCTTATTCCTTTATTTTTTCTTTCTTCCTTTTCTTCTTTTTCTTTTCTTCTTTATTTCCTTTTTTTTCTTATCATTTGCTTCTTCATCTAATTATTTTTCTTCTTGTTCCACATTTTTTTCTCTTCTTCCTTATTTTATTCTCCCTCTTCCTCTTCCTCTTTTTTCGTCTAATTCTTCCTTCTTTTACTTTCTTTCTTTTTCTTCTCTCTTCTCCCTCTTCCTCTAATGAACAAGAGTAAGAATAGAAAGAGAAGAACAAAATAAAAGAAAACTCATCGAAAGATATCAAGAAATAATTACCCTGCAACATATACCTTTTCAACACTGCAAGATCCCCGAAAGTACACCTACTTTAACTCTAAAACCAAGTAACGAAAACACATATACAAGTATTTACAAAGACACTAATATCAAGTAACATATATATAAGTATTTACAAAGACACTAATATCAGATTGCAAAACAAATTGCAGATTGTATATAACAATATATAAAACACATATAATAAAACAATAATAATGAAATAATAATAATAAAACACATATACAAGTATTTACAAAGACTCAAATACTAAGTAACACATATACAAGTATTTACAAAGACACTAATATCAGATTGCAAAACAAGTTGCAAATTGCATATAACAGAAGACATGGTGATCTGACAGCCTTAGATTGTGCAATGCCCTGAAGGGGTGTGATTATTCTCTTCAAACATGATCTTAGGCAATGACTTTGATAAGAGAGCAGAGGAAATTATATATGTGTATTCGTAGATGCAAAGATATGTGTGTTAACTAGCGTAGGTATGTTGTTTATGTATGCGTATTTACACACTGCGTATATACATGTGTACACTCACACTCTCACACACACACGTGTACCCACACACACACTCACACTCACAGATACACACA
>BOPN01003700.1:135488-137988 GCA_017312705.2 Penaeus japonicus | reverse complement strand
CTTACCTTTCGCCGCCCTCCCGTGACACCCTATCTCAGGGCACTACATGCGTAGGAAAAATTCCTTTGTCAGCGTTTTTCCGTCCGTCCATATGTGACTCGAGTCTCTTCCGTTTTAGCTATAGCGAAGTAAAGCTTGCTTGTCTTACACATATTTTTTTTATCGACGGCTATTACATTACTCCTAAGTATAGATGCTCCGTAAATCTAGACACGATGATTAAACGTATAATTTAAAGATTCACGCAAGTGGATGATGTATTTGTAATCTAGACTAACCTAGACGTTACTTTACATCAGCCTTATGAGAGGGTAGTCTTTGGTCGAATGCGTTACCAACAGCTTTAACAGCTATTACTTTTCCCAGTAAACTGCTAAAGATATCGGTTTTTCGAGATAAGGGAACGAAATATTGCTTAGTGAGGTCAGGAAAGGTCACAGTTGATGGTTCCAGCATGAAATGTTGTGGTCTAAAATCACATTTTCAAGTATGAAATGATGATGAAAAGAAGAAAAGGAAACGAAATACTTTGGCTTTTATTTTCATGCATACATTCTTTTGATAAAATAGTTGAAGAGTCTGTAAGCATTACATCCATTCCTTTAATACCGTATTTGTTCAGAATATCAGCATGCAAACTTTCTTCCAATATCACATCTTTTAAGTAATTGGCCATTTCATAGACTTAGATTTAAGCCATCGAAGATTTCTGTCTGACTCCGTGATAAACTGCTTCTCAAAATTTCTTATACAAATCCTGAATCGTCTATTTATATTTATGGTTAAGCTGCTTTAAATCCCCACTGGAAAAAGATTCTTGTGAGTATTAGGACGTTGTAGATATGTCAGCACTTATTATCTTTTAATGCTAAATGTAGTGTCTTTATTGCCTAATCACAGAATTATGATCACTATAAATGTAACTAAAGAGGGCAGTGGATGTATTATCAGAGAGTGAGTTAGGAATAAAAGCAGTCATCTGTTTGAAGCCTCCCCAAAAACAATAACATCGACTGTTCATACATCTGTCACCTTCCTATGAAAACAGGTAATGTCTCTTTTCGGAAATGTCACTTTGACTAGTATTCCAAGTCTCCTTTATGGCTTCGACCTCTTATATTACTTATATCACTTCCTCAATGACGCCGACTACCTCTCTCCCAATCTGAATACCCTCATTTTTCAGCTTCCCTCTAGCGACGCCCATAATTTCCAAAGCGACAACCTCGATTCAGTCTTTTCTAGCTCTTCCTGTTCTCCTCCCCCCCTCCCCCTCCTCCCCTCACCCTCCTTGTAACCCCTTATCCTTAATCCGTATGTCGTCATCGATCTTATCACAGTTTTGTCTATCTAGCAGTTAGTTCTCCAGTTTGCTAGATTTATTCGTCTTTCTTTCAGAACCCATTTTCACTTCGTTCCTTCCATTTCGTCCATAAAGGTCTGTCGCCTCCTTCAGCAAGCTTTTCTCCTCTTTAAGTATTGATGCCTAATACCCAAGTGGCTCTGTCTGCTCTAGCTCCTTTCCCTGGCTTCTCTGCTGATTCTATCGTCTTATTACAGACCATAATGATATAATTTAAAACACATTTTGAGTTCAGCCTCAAACATGGTCATCTATACTATCATACAATTCTTATGTCCCTCCATCGGTAGGAATCACCTGATCAATCACTTCAAAATCAGTAGGAAACAGGTTTCTTCCAAGTAGACGTTCCCAAAGTTTTGATTCAGAACAACCAAAAGAGGTCACTGAGTTTTAAAAAAGACATGGGACAATCACGTGGAAAGTTGGCAAGGCTACTTGGATTATATGCAATCAGATAGCTGGAAAAAAAAGTTTGCTTTAATAAAATAAAAAAATACAATGATTTGAGGTCTGGTTTTGAAATGAGAAAATTCGACACTCGAATTCTTTGTTGAAAAAAAAATAATGGGAATTCTAAAGAAAATATAAAAATGAAATGATAAAATATTGCATTTGTCATTTAGTATATAAGAGTATACGTATTACAACAGACACAATAAACTAAATTGCGGATATAAATAGTACCTATTGCTGAAAGAAATGTACATTAATTCGACCATCAAACACCTCTGGCATTTCTGGGAACACAACCAAGAAAAAAAACACAATGCATATAGACGTGCCATACATTTGAAAGAAAAAATATAAGAACAGGTAAGAAAAATCATTAGATTATATATTTGTCTTGAAATGCTGATACTGTGAATTTTACGGGTTATACATGTTAATTAAGTAACCTCAGAATCCCTACGCTGAGAGTGACGGCTCTTGAGTATGGAAAATGCAACAAACCAAAAGTACGTGCTGATGACTGAAACTAATGACTTACTTTCATTTCTCAGCATCAACAGCAGTCGTGAAGTAAATACTGTGAATAAATAGCTAAAGCTGAGACTATAATTATATAATTTAGTAATATAGATAACAAAGAGAAAAGTATATAATAAAATGACGGAAATAATAAAATGAAAAAGT
>BOPN01003700.1:117988-120488 GCA_017312705.2 Penaeus japonicus | reverse complement strand
TTGAAATAGACGATGCGTTAAATCGAGCCGAGCGATATTTAACTGATGAGGCTCAGTTATCCCATTTGACTGTGTTAGTGGTTCCCTACCTGAGGGTCTCGATCCATGGGAGGCTGCACCGTTCAAAATTTCACGTGGCTCCAGCGTAAAATATATGATTATTGGCTGCCAAAGATAAACTTTTTAAATCAAGAACTTTTTTTTCTAATGTTGTCATGTTATGAAAATCTTTTAACTGAGAGCTTGTTGTTGGTTTTCAAAACTTGTACTGTCGAACAGATAACTCTTTTAAAAGACTTTTTCAAATGGAAAGGGCCCTCGGTGGTCATAAAGATGCCATACGGTTCGAAAAAAAGATTGTAACAACATATGGCTAACTGACTTGTGGGCAGATCTTTAGCCTACATCTACAAAACTTTATAAATTTACGTGCATGTATCAAAACCTTATCACCGAAATTCTCTATGATATCAGAGTATCTGCTAATTGAATGTGGTAAATAAACAAACGCATATACAATTCGATAAACAAATGAATAAATAAACGAAAGGATAATAAGCCTAAAATCCCAAAGATGATTCGTTATTATCCTCTGGCAGATCAACAGGCAGGGAATTGCGCATCTTGGTCCGATCTGTCCGCAGCCGCGTAGACGTTTGCAAAGCCCTCGGAGTCGCTCGCTTCGTCCGGCCGCGTATCGCCTTATTCGGTCGAGAGCCTTATCGGGCGAGGCTCGGGCTCTTCGGATAAGCTCTTGGACCGCATATTCCATCTCTCTCTCTCTCTCTCTCTTCTCTCTCTCTCTCTTTCTCTCTCTCCCTCTCTCTCTCTCTTCTCTCTCTCTCTCTCTCTCTCTCTCTCTCTCTTCTCTCTCTCTCTCTCTTCTCTCTCTTTCTCTCTCTCTCTTTCTCTCTCTCCTTCTCTCTCTCCTCTCTCTCCCTCTCTCTCTTCTCTCTCTTTCTCTCTCTCTCTCTCTCTCTCTTCTCTCTCTTTCTTTCTCTCTCTCTCTCTCTCTTCTCTCTCTTTCTTTCTCTCTCTCCTTCTCTCCCTCCCCCCTCTCTCTCTTCTCTCTCTCTCTCTCTCTCTCTCTCTCTCTCTCTCTCTCTCTCTGTTTATCTATCTATCTATCTATCTATCTCTCTTTCTTTCTATCTCTCTCTCTCTCTTCTCTCTCTTTCTTTCTCTCTCTCTCTCTCCTCTCTCTCTTCTTTCTCTCTCTCCTTCTCTCCCTCCCCCCTCTCTCTCTTCTCTCTCTCTCTCTCTCTCTCTCTCTCTCTCTCTCTCTCTCTCTCTCTCTCTCTCTCTCTCTCTCTCTCTCTCTCTCTCTCTCTCTCTCTCTCTTCTCTTTTTTTTCTCTCTCTATCTATCTATCTATCTATCTATCTCTCCCTCTCTCCCTCTCCCTCCCCCCCTCTCTCTCTTCTCTCTCTTCTCTACCTAATGATGTGTACTTCGCTGATTACTGGAAATAGTTCTTTTTATACTTAACATGGTTCTGCTTTCTCCTTTACCTTGAAACGGAATATTTCGGCCTTTCCTGCTTGGTTATTTACCTTATCTTAACAAGGTTCTTCTCTCTTCTTTACCTGGAAACGGAATATTTCGGTCTTTCGTGTTTGATTTAGCTTTTGTGTGCAGGGGGAGAAGGGCATAGTTATGTAGGAATCGTTAAGGACTGTCACAAAAATATATTTTATAGTGACGGTTCAGAGGCAAATTTCATGAATATTACAGGGATACTTGTTCGATTTTTCGGCAGAATTAAGAAGAGAAAATACTCACGAGTGACTATAAAATGTTGGTATGGATATGTATGAATGTGAGGCACGCGAGTGTGTGTTTACTTTTATTGGATATATATCATATGTATTGTAAAATATATGTTAGAGATAACGTGAGCGTGTATCCCATATCTCTCTTCTTCTTTCTCTCGCTCTTCCTCTCTCTCTCTCTCTCTCTCTCTCTCTCTCTCTCTCTCTCTCTCTCTCTCTCTCTCTCTCTCTCTCTCTCTTCTCTCTCTCTCTTTCTTTCTCTCTCTCTCTCCCTCTCCCTCTCTCTCCCCTCCCCTCTCTCTCTCTCTCTCCTTTCCCAAACTGGCGATAATGAAGACCATTATACGTACCTAATGATGTGTACTTCGCTGATTACTGGAAATAGTTCTTTTTATACTTAACATGGTTCTGCTCTCTCCTTTACCTGGAAACGGAATATTTCGGCCTTTCCTACTTGGTTATTTACCTTATCTTAACAAGGTTCTTCTCTCTCCTTTACCTGGAAACGGAATATTTCGGCCTTTCATGTTTGATTTAGCTTTTGTGTGCAGGGGGAGAAGGGCATAGCTATGTAGGAATCGTTAAGGACTGTCACAAAAATTTATTTTATAGTGACGGTTCAGAGGCAAATTTCATGAATATTACAGGGATACTTGCTCGATTTTTTCGGTCGAATTAAGAAGAGAAAATACTCACGAGTGACTATAAAATGTTGGTATGGATATGTA
>BOPN01003700.1:107988-110488 GCA_017312705.2 Penaeus japonicus | reverse complement strand
GCTGTTGTTGGTTTTATTATCATTGCTATTCTCATTCTCAGAATTACAATTAACTTTCTTATCATTATCATCCCTATTGTCACCACTATTATCTTTAAGGTTGTTGATGGTGTAATCATTGTTTTTTTCTGAATGCAATCTTTATCAATGTCAGCATTGTTGCAATTACTATCAGCTCTTTATTTTCATCATCTCCATCGTGATTCCTGTTACTTTTTTATTTTTATTTCATTTATGTTATTGTCGTAATCATAGGTTGTTTTCGCAATTTTTAGTTCCATTATTACAAACTCAATTATTAATATTGTTGTTCTTGTCGTTGTCGTCATCATCAACAATATAACTGATATCATTATCATTTTTATCATTGTAACACATTAAAATATCATATACCGCTCCCTTTCCTTTATATGTAATTGTTAATGTTACATGAAGTCCTCGCCTCTGGCACTACGAGTAATGTGACCCCGAGGAGCGCTGCAGGTGTAAATGAGTTAATAGGCGACTTCTACCTGTTACTCTAGGCACTCAGGACACATTTATTGTATAACCGTCTCTGTACGAACTGCATGCTTTGCCTATGCTTCCTATGTATTTCTGTGTATATACGTACATGTACATATACATACATTTATATATATATATATGTATCATCATTATTGTCAACGTCGTCACCATCAATCACCATTATTGCTGTTGTTGGTTTTATTATCATTGCTATTCTCATTCTCAGAATTACAATTAACTTTCTTATCATTATCATCCCTATTGTCACCACTATTATCTTTAAGGTTGTTGATGGTGTAATCATTGTTTTTTTCTGAATGCAATCTTTATCAATATCATCATTGTTGCAATTACTATCAGCTCTTTATTTCCATCATCTCCATCGTGATTCCTGTTACTTTTTTATTTCTATTTCATTTATGTTATTGTCGTAATCATAGGTTGTTTTCGCAATTTTTAGTTCCATTATTACAAACTTCACTATTAATATTGTATACATGTACATACATATATACATATATATACATATATAAGCATGCGTAAATACATGTATATAACGTTTAGCCATTCTGAGAATCAACACACAATAGCTTTCTTCACTCTATACGATTGTTGTTGTTAGTTGTTGGCCCTGATGGCGCTCCCTTCCGCCGCTCCGAAAGATGGGTAAAACGTTCCATTAGAGTAACGCACAAGTCTACGGGAAATAACATCTGATTTCAGTTGCACACAAAATGCCGTACCAAGAAGTTTACCAAATGAGTAAAATTAGACGAAACTAATATGACATATTATGCTATCATTGTCATCTTGTAGAACGTTGGAGGCCGCGTGTTATCTGATTTTAAAAGTGCAGATACACGGCCAGGTTATGCGCATTTATAAATTCATATATACATATATGCCAACATATAAACACAAACACATGCACACACATGATCAATTCA
The DNA here is from genome assembly GCA_017312705.2 of Penaeus japonicus. NCBI lineage: Eukaryota > Metazoa > Arthropoda > Malacostraca > Decapoda > Penaeidae > Penaeus > Penaeus japonicus. Next base: position 109,034 of record BOPN01003700.1, on the reverse strand, counting down.
TACACACACACAAACACACATAAACACATACACACGTGTGTGTATATATGTATGTATATATGTATATATGTATAAATATATATATATATATATATATATATATATATATATATATATATATACACACACACACACACACACACACACATATACGCGAGTGTTTCATATAACACCCATATGCGGAAGAGGGTAAACAGTCCCCGAAAACATCAACCCCGAAATCGAACACTTGCATTCCAGTCTCTATGACTTGCGGATGGAAGACTCGAGGTGTTTATGGCCGTGTCTTTCCACCGTCACTTGTTGAGCGCGACAGTGTCCGTCGGTCCAGATGTTCAAACGCGGAATATTCCCGCAGAATTGATTCATTTTCCACAACAAAGGACTCTTTCCCTCTTTGCCGCGGGGCGTCCAATATTATCATTTTCTCTTCCTTCACTCTCTCATTGTTGCCAGCCTCCGAGACCGCCCTTCAACCCTCCCTCGAGAGAAGGAGTCAGAAAACCGCGATAAAACGATACCATAAAAGCCCGCGAGCCGAAATTACACTTTATTGGAAAAGTGAAGCGTTCGAGCTCTGTCTTTTGTTGCCACTGTCTGTTTCTCTTTTTTCAGACGACCAACAGGTAAACACGGACCGCGAATGCACATTGCAGAATCACTGCTAATGTTAAGCATTATTTGAATATCTGTACAGACTATTGCAGCTGCCAAAAGGATTGTAATATCTGGCTATGGCTGCGCTTTTAAAAGCCGAACATTTTACTGCGAATTACACTTTCTTTTAACTGCCTCTTGGTAGTTGGAGAGCCCTGGGCAGTGCTGAGACATCTTTGTTTGTTGTTCCTGCGAACTGATGTTCCTTGTTGGTTGAGTTCCCTGGTGAGTCAGGGGTGGGGCTGAAGTCATTTCTGATGTTTTAGCATTATGGAGCCTCCTAACTGCTCCATGACAAGGGTGTATCCGGTAACGGTGGAGTGATCATTGCTGTGCGTTGGCCGTCATTAAGAAGTGTCCCTCGCCTTTGGTACTGATGGGACATTTAG
>BOPN01003700.1:95488-100488 GCA_017312705.2 Penaeus japonicus | reverse complement strand
CGTAGATTTTTTCCTTCCATCAGGACCACCGACTTTAAAAACTTTCTCCTTTCAAGACAAGGATTTCAAGGTGTTGTTCGTCTTCATTTCTCTGTGCCATCATTCCGACACCAACACTCAATCCACTGGTGTCTCCGTCAGCTGGTCCTCCCTTCTCCCTATGGACTTAAACACACATACACACACGCATACACACACAGACACACATTCACACACACACACACACACACACAAACACAAACACACACACATACACATACACACACACTCACACACACACACATACACATACACACACACTCACACACACACACATACACATACACACACACTCACACACACACACATACACATACACACATTCATATATTTTTTTTTCGCACAGAATACCGTTTGTTTCCGAAACTGACAATGAAAAAAAATAAAAATTTCCCAAGGATAATGTAACTTTGACTTTTTGAAATTTCGCAAAACCAAGTTTCTTTGAGCATGCAAGGAAAAATGACTCCAATTTGTTTAATGATATGCAAAGTATGAAAGACTGGCTATGAGTACTTTCCAAGTTCGAAATAGAGGAAAACGGACTATGAGAAAAAGTATCAGAATTTGGCTTGAGATAAAGGATGCAATTTGAGGTTAGAAGACGAATGATAGTATAGACTAGGTAAAAAATGGTAATGTAGAAAAAAAAAAGAAAATGCAATGATAATACAGAAAAGAAAATAAAAATGAGTGCACTGAAAGAGATAAAATGCATTGGTAAGAAAAAAATATCATATTCCCTTCCAAGATAAAAAAAAAGAAAAGAACATGATATAGCAGAATAGAAATGGACATAAAATTCTAGTGGGACCATAGAAAGAGATAGGAAAGGATAGGACGTAAAGTGGGTGGGAAAGGAAAGGATAGGATAAGAAAGAAAATGTCTTCTTATAAAAGAAAAGAAATGGTAGGAGAGAAAATAGTAAGAAACACCATCGTAGAATAAAAAAGTACATAAAATGTAAAAGTGGGTATAAAAAGGATAGGAAATGAATGCCAGAATAGACCATCCCAGCGATTTTTTTTTAATCTAATCGTAGAGAAAAGGATAGAAAAATCAAAAATGGCCCGGAGTTCTAAACAAAACAAGAAAGTCTGTAAAAGTGTAGAACGTTCAGAATATTTCATATTGTAGTGTATCAGAGAAATATTTTGTTGTTAAAAGGGAGTAAATATAACGCAGCAACATCTATATAAAAAAAGTGTAATGAAATCAGAGCTTGATTGCAATTATGGAAATCAGCAAGCGTTTCCAGAGCCTACAAAGGACATTGCAGAAGGCAGTATGCAGGCGTCTACAAGTTACTGCTGTAAGACATCACGACATTTTTACAAACACTTTTACCTCTGCATTCCATTACATAGTCTCAGGAAAATTTCCGTATAAAATGGGGAGAGGAGGAGGGACTGGATGAAGACGTCAGGGGAGAGGTGGATGAGAGAGAGGTAGAGGGAGGGAGGGATGCAGGGAGGTAGGGACAATGGGGGATGGAGAGAGAAGGAAAGAGGGAGAGAGAGAGAGGGAGAGAGAGAGAGAGAGAGAGAGAGAGAGAGAGAGAGAGAGAGAGAGAGAGAGAGAGAGAGAGAGAGGTAGAGAGAGAGAGAGAGAGAGAGAGAATTTCAATTGAATCTGTGCCGCGGATGCTATGAGAGGTGGATATTTGCCACATTCTTCATTCCTCTGTTATCCTCCATTTGTCAAAACTAATCAGTAGCTTCTCAGTAAGAGTGAAAGCAAAGCAGTAATGGGCCCAGGGGCGGATCCAGGGGAGGGGGTACGGCCTAAGTGTGATATTGCACACCCACAGCAGTTTGGTATATAATATGTAGAAATATGTGAATTATTTAAACAACGGTGTACAAACAGTTATGCTAAAAATGCTAACGAATTGTCGGCTGAAATTATATGTGCATGTAATTTCCAGTAAATGTTCATATACATGTATACATGTATTTTTCTCCTAAATGAAGCCCTGAAAGCCAAGGTCATCCACTTAGATGCCATGTCACAGAATTAATTTACATTAAAGTGCTTAGGAAATGTTTCTGGAATGCGAAATGGAGAAGCTCCCAACCCCCCATAGCTTATGACGTCGCTCCTTCGACGTTCGACTCCACTGCATTACACATTTAGCTTCCCTTCTGAAATGTCCTGAATTCGTCAGAGTTGTGCTGCTAACGTGCCCGTCCTTTAAAATTCAGCAGGAAGTTGCAGACTGGGTATTCATGTCTTTTTTTTACTTTACTTTTTTTTACATGTACCAGGTTTAAAAAAATGGATCTATTGCAAGGGTGAAAAATAAAGATTCGACCTAAATGAGAATCCTGCCCTGAGTAGATAGAGTCAAACATGTCTAACAGTAATACAAGTCTGGTATGTGTGTGTCCACCAAAGGTCCCCTTGCGTTGCATAGCCAATCATGGTAATGCTTGCCTAGCATCCGACGACCTCGTTGTCTATGCAACAGTATCAACGAACTTGAAACAACGGGGAGCGAGAAACTCAATAACACCATATGTTTTTTTTAATCGCCATTTAACGTTCATATATAATTTTTGAATTCAGTTACGCTGCTAAATCGTGAATATAGTCGTGTAAACGTGGTGATAAAAAAAAAAGTAAACCAGAAACAGCACTGAAAAAAAAAAACACCGCTAACACCCAAATATTTAATTCAAAGTTTTCCATAAAGTTTTAAAGAAAATCAATTCCTATCAATTCAGTTAATTATCTAATGTATTCCATCATGCGCATGCCTGGATCATAACTAGTCATAACTTTCCATCACAATCCGTCCATAACTTTTTGCGTAACCCTGTTGACAGTCCAAGAAGCCAATAAACCCAGCAAATATGTAACCTTCTTCGGTGGAGGCAATAAAACATTACTTGAATAAGACACAATTTTAAACGCTTAGGAAATCATGGTTGATCCATCTAGTGGTATAATATCTCCACAATACAATTTGCTCGAGAGAAAGAGAGAGAAAGAGATAGAGTGAGTGAGAGAGAGAGAGAGAGAGAGAGAGAGAGAGAGAGAGAGAGAGAGAGAGAGAGAGAGAGAGAGAGAGAGAGAGAGAGAGAGAGAGAGAGAGAGAGAGAGAGAGGGGAGAGAGAGAGAGAGAGAGAGAGAGAGAGAGAGAGAGAGAGAGAGAGAGAGAGAGAGAGAGAGAGAGAGAGAGAGAGAGAGAGAGAGAGAGAGAGAGAGAGAGAGAGTCCTGACAATTCATTCTAGTGCAGCAGCAACTGTTATCTGAATGTGAACGTCCTCTTACCTAGCCTATTTCATGACATACCCAAACACCATCAGAATCGTATTTACAGCCGATACAAAAAGAGATTATATGATACGAAATGAGAAGAGTCCCGACGCACAACACGTAATACGATACAGTAGCAAACAGTGGCACATTCTATAGACCCCATACGGTGGATGTGACAGATAATACCACGACAAAATAAGCAGGAGTTTCGTAAATGATTATGAAAGAGAAGATGACCAAGTTCAGATCCTTTCGATCATTTCCATTACTTGGATTTGTATGATGCCATTTAAAGCAGGAAGAGGAAATAGCATTAGTTCAGTGTTGCGTTCCAATACTCAGTAAAGCTCACTGTTTACCATTTGTTTTGTTCGATCTTAATCCACGGGGATCACCAGCAACCATTTCCATTTAGTATTTGAATATATTGCAAACGTAAGCAAATTATTATGGAATAACTATTAGGTCTCTGTCACTCTTCAGTGTGTCTGTTTTCCCTCTTTAAACACCGGAGTTTCTTGTGAACATTATTATCCTTCACAAAATATTATCGTACTCATTCTGTAATGCATTGGTCTTTCGATTTTTATTTTTGTGAGGTAAAATTACAAACACTATCCATACTGAATGTCTAAAACCATACAAAATGGTGAGGCAGATCTGTTTTTTGTAGGTAACCTGATATTTGTACGTGTTTGGAAATAAAGATAAGAATTATATAAGCATTGATTATAATAAGAATAATATTGATAATAATGATAATGCTAGTAAGGATGATAAGGATAATGATAATATTGATGATGACAATGATAAGGATAATGATAATAATGATGATAATAATGATAATGATAATAATGATAGTAAGGATAAGAAGAAGAATTATGATATTGAGGATAATAAGGATGATAATAACAATAACACAGGTAATAAGGATTAAAATTATAATGATATCAAAAAAATGATAACCATAATAGTCATCAGTAACACACAAGATGAGAGGTCATCAGTCAAGGTAACTCGATCATTTTCCCCAAATAAATGTTATCCGAGCGTTGCTGCAACCTATTATAATAAATAACCTTGCTATCTCCATTCTCCCTCCCTCCAGCACTGCATTATATCCATTTGTTTTACTTATGACTGCCACGGAAATCCCAACTATTTTTACCATCATCCTGAGTTCATAATCATCATTTATGTATCTTGATATGAACACCCCCATTTTTCTGTGTTTCCTCTTTTAGTTATAAGTGCGCTGTACATTAATTACCTTTGTTCTGCACTGTGCAATAGCTCGTTTTATTGCTGTTTTCCTTTGAGTGGACTTTAAAGAATGCATTGTTGCCAGATTGGATTGTTGACAATACGCGTTCGAACTTTTAAGTCAGAAATAATATGATTTAGATGTGAGATATATCACGTCATTCTTCTTTATTCCGTTAATTGGTTTAAAAGTTTGGACGACATTATCATCATTAGTACCATTATCATTATCATCATCATCATCATTATCGTCTTTATTATCATTGTCATTGTCATCATCATCATCATCATCATTATCTTTATAGTTAACTGTTCCATCTTTAGCATCATTATCATCAGCACCAACACTATCATTATCACCATCATTTGTATCATTATCATTATCATCACCATCCTCATACTCACCATCATTATAATTACCATAATTTTTAT
>BOPN01003700.1:87988-90488 GCA_017312705.2 Penaeus japonicus | reverse complement strand
GGATTTAGTCAGTGATGAATAAACAACACCAGGTGTTCTACAATTTACATTCGCATTGACTACAACTACCATAACGAAGACCTCATGTTGCGGATCATTAGATTGGGAGTCCATTATGATGACCTGTCAATCACTGGACTGTAAGCCGTTTCTCGTTAGAAGCTGTGATATTTGATACATACATCGGAGAGAGTACAGCTAATACCCGACTGTAAAGTGTTTGCATTATCGATGGGAGGGAATGTCATGTTGCGCTAGTCTTACGATCAGGAGAATTCCTGCAAATACCATTCAATCCAGCGTCCTTGGAAATACCTGACCTGTTGGAGCATTCCTCTGGTGCATCACACACCTACTTGAAAGCAATTAAACACACATTTTCCCCGTACGCACGAATCGTCCTTTTCAGAAAACATGATTACTCCCGATTTTAACCAAAACTACTTTTGATTTCTTTCTTCAAAAATCATAGTACAAAGTTAATTATATGAATAGAGCTCCTCTAACAATGACAATGTTATCTTTTTTCCTGTCCTTTGACAAGAGACACTGCAATGCTGACAACAATAATAGCAATAATCCCGTACAAGAAACACACGCGCGCCACAAATCTTACCTGGGGGCGCGGGGACGTGAACCGTGGAAGTGCCGTGCGGAGGAGAGGCTGCCAGGAAGACGCGCCCCTCACTGAGCCCGGGTGCACACTGACCACCTCCTCGACTCCCTCCTCCAGGTCCCTCCCCTCAGCCAGTTCCCCTCGCACGCGCACTCTCGTCCCCTCCGAGCCGCACGCTGTCCCTTGGACCAAACTCGTTTTCACAGGAGTTTGTCGGTCTTTATATCTGCATCTTTATGTCTATTAGCTCTTAAACTTATTCAGGTATTTGCTTATTACTCCCAACCTCTCTCTCTCTCTTTCTCTCTCTCTCTTAAATGTGTGTGTGTGTATGTAGAATGCGCCAGGGTGCGAGATGTAACGATAGATGATAATGCTTACTGTTTAATCAATAGTTATGTTCTAACATAGTTATCATAGTTATTATCATCATTATAATAATTATATTTATATAATTATAATTATTGTCACTGATGTTGTTATGATAATCATCATTATCATAATCATTTTGATCATTATTACTAATCATCATTATCATTATCATCATCATTGTTATCATTATCATCATTATTATCATCATTATCAATAACATTATCATTATTATTATCAATAACATTATCATTATTATTATCATAACAATTATTATCATTATCATTATCGTCATTATTATTATCACGATTATTATTATCATTGTTGTTATCGTTATGATTATTATCATTATTATCATTATTATCATCATCATGATTATCATTATAATTATTGCTGTAAGCCTTGTTATTTCTATCCCTATTGTTATCATAGTTACCATCATTATTATCATTATCTTAATGATCATTATTATCATTATCTTAATTATCATTATTATCATTATCTTAATTATCATTGTTATCATTATCTTAATTATCATTATTATCATTATCTTAATTATCATTATTATCATTATCTTAATTATCATTATTATCATTATCTTAATTATCATTATCATCATTGGTATCACTATCAATATCTTTATCATCGTCATCGTTATCACTGTTATTATCGTTATCATCGTTAGCATTGTTAGTATAACAGCTATCATCATAAGAAATATAATTATATCATCATTGTTATTATTATTACTATATCACTGCCACTAAACTACATGAAACTATCAATAGCGCTTTTAAAAGTGTACACTCAATGCCATCAGTAACACTCGTGCCATAATGCATATCACAAATTAGCTTCGTTTCCTTCATTAACATGATTGCTGGTGGCACTGGCACTGTGATTAATATTGGTGGTACTGACAGAGTAAACAGGACACTCATTGCATTTTTTATCATTATTACTAACATGTTATTGTCACGGCAATCATCATTAATCACGATGATGTGGTGTTTCATAATCAACCTCTGGTTCAGGCTAATCCAGGTGAGTTAGGTGGCGTTCTCATTAGCGAAGGGAATGGATCCATATTTAACTTTAACTTGGGTGACATGTATGACCAAGGAATACACAACGTAGTTATCATGTAGTTCTTATAATGTAGACACTGATTGAGACTCGCTGTGGAAATACTTTGATGATTTAGTTTCTTATAAATTCATATATATATATATTTTTTTTTCTTGTTATTATCATTATTCTTTCTCAATTTTTTCATCGTCTTCATCTTTTTCTTCTTTATTTTCTTCCTTATTTTTTTCTTATCTTTTTAAGATTCATGATGGCTATGCCATGGAATGGATAAACATATAGTCCTCTTCAGAGGTCCTTCAATGTTTTTATTGTCTTTTTTTTTAATGAAATCAAATATAGACTCAGATATCCGCACAATCACAATACAAGTTAGTACTAAGTCTGGTGCATAAAACAATAGATTCCGCTTACCACTTGTCTCAT
>BOPN01003700.1:80488-82988 GCA_017312705.2 Penaeus japonicus | reverse complement strand
AAATTCAGAGAGGCTAGAAAGATGTTGATTAGCATAAGTTGATGTAATTGAAGTGATAACAAAAAAATGTGTGGCAAAAAGAAAAGGTCATTTATGTAAATGTGTTCATAATTTTATGGTTTTCTCGTTATGTTATGCCGTGGGCTTCTGCAGTATACGAAACTCTTGTATTGCTTATTATATTTTCCACTCTCACCATATCGCCATCATCATGGAGAATAAGATCCTTCCTAAACCAAATATTTGTTTGCACTTCCGAAACGCTAGGGAGGCCCACAATAGACATACGCACTAAAAATACTTGAAATGATCTCTAGGCATTGATGGTTAGGTTACATTGTTTTATAAAATCGTTCAGCCCCTAACACTTCGATATATATATATATATATATATATATATATATATATATATATATATATATATATATATATATATTTATTTTTTTTTTTTTTTTTTTTCTTCTCATAACCAAACATATATATCTAATTAATAATAAGACCTGGCACTTTTCCATTCAATACACAGCATGGAAGACAATAATGTATAACTGTATCATATTTATAACAATCACACTAATAGTTCAACATCAACAGTAATTGATTTTAATCAGTGTTATTCATAAATTTCCTCAATCTTATCTGACATTATCTGATATATAATTCAGTATGCATCGAATACATTGATATGATCTAAAAATATCCTTACTATCAAATATTTGATAAAGGAATCTCAGTCAATCATGGGTAACGAGTATAGGCCTACCTCCCTCCAATAATTTGATCCTGGAATTTACTGTCTAGAAAATCTTGCAACAGAAATTATCAATTTCCCAGCATGATGCCATATAAGTATCATTGTACAAAAGGGGCTAATGATTTTACAAACAATACTTATCCCTGTAAAGTGTTGAAAGCAAATACACTTGGTGAATAAACTAGTAAAGACTATCTACTGTAATACGGAGTCACAGGTTCTTATTGCATTCTTTGGAGGTCATCCATTGTCAACATTATCAGTCCTATACAAAATGGAGTCTCTTTAGCAGAGGCTCTCCCTAATGAAAGAATACTTTCAGAAATGTTGATTTCCAAATAAAATACTGACTGACCTTTTTAGAAAACTTCAAAATTATTCCTGGGTTGTTAACCCCCTGCCTCCATCACACCTTTTGTTAGATGTTGTAATCATGGATGACCCCTAATCAAAATTATGCTTATGTGTAATCATACCTCTTCCAGAAACATTTAGATCATGTCATACTAGAATCGTAACTGAGGTACTCTAATACATCCTCTAATTACTAGCATCAAGTGGTATTCAGAAATGGCTTCGAAAGACCTTTGACAGTATCCTCTGTATTGTTAACAACTGTGACAAAGTACTGGTTTGTTATTGTTTATGACAAAGTCTGTTTGATTACTCATTTTTTACAACAGATTGAACTTTAGTAGTCCAGCNATATATATATATATATATATATATATATATTCATAAGTGCATAAGGACAACATTGTTTTCGAATCGGTACAACATATTATGAACGTATATATATTTAATGGTTAACAGCACAAATGTATGACCTGAGAAAATATGATCGAGTTACAATACACAGATGTGATCTTCTTAATTACCGGGTTTCGCATATCACCCAGGGGTCGGAGAAAGACACGTCCAAGGCGGCGCCTGCGACTTTGGTCCTTCGTGAGAATCTGGTCATTCCCGCATCATAGGAAAATCACCCTCAGAGACTGACCGAAGGGCGGACCCTTAGAATGTGGTGACCCGAAGCCAACCAATCAGGATATAGCGACCTAGGCTGACACTTGGATTAGCTCCACCTATTTCTCCTGTAGGCAGGTCATCCTCCGCCTAACTAGCCGACCTGAGATGTGTTAGCTGTAGCAAGGATACACTTGGTCTTCTGACCTTATCCGAACTCACTGACCTCCAACACATCTGCATCTACGATTTGTGTGCCAGTGCTAATCTTACCTTTTACTTCCAGAGTCATTCCTTGTCTTATATATATTATACCGTGTCATAATACTGTGATTATTTTGAAGTTGTAATATATTGTTATCGTGTCAACTGCAGTTTTTTGACGCTAACCGTTTATTCTCTATGTGTGGATATTAGAGTAATCTTATACCCATCACACATATAGATAGTTCATTCAGGCGATAGATTAGTAGCAACTTTTTGAGGTCTTATTAGATATTTTGTGATTTTTTTCTTACTGTTGTTAAGTTAATTTAACAGTGATAGTAAGTGGCGATGAGATGATGAATAACAGATGACCGTGCTGATGCAGATGTCCTAACAGTTGCAGGTTTAATCACAGCTTAGGCTGGCAAATGCAAAGGCACTATGTGACGCGCTCTCTTTTGAACAATATGGAATCCATCACGCTTTGCAAATTGGCATTCTATAGATCACCTGTGCGTTTCTTTCTCTATTCGTGTTTGATGTTTCATCTCCTTAATGTTCCAGTCGCCGGAA
>BOPN01003700.1:70488-72988 GCA_017312705.2 Penaeus japonicus | reverse complement strand
CATATGAAGAACTGCCCCCAAATGCGATTTGGGAGTAATCTAGTAATATAGTCCGTATATATTTTACTCATTTAATGAATTTCGAGTATTCAGACAAAATTAGGATCCGCTTTAGACCAACAAGAAGTTTGTAACTAACTTGGTTCCAATAATTTTACCGTGTACTTCCTATATACATTTTTCCTCGGAAAATTATAATAAAGTAAAGCTAATAGTATTTTGTGAATATATTTAATCAAATCTATGATAGTAATTTTAATAGTAAATTAGCGATATACTGAATATTTGAGACTAATTTGTGAAAACTATGACAGTCCGCAAGAATTACGAGACACATAAACAAACAGCAACTTGGGACTCGGCGGAGCTGTGTTGTTGTGCTGGAACTGTCAGTCTTTGAGAGGGCTGTGGAGTCTCGTTCGCCTTCTTCTTTCATTAGCAGTGCATTGAGACAAACACAAAAATGGAGGTTATAGTGGCAAACGTAGACAAAATCACCTTCGATATAGAGGCACAGTTGGAGGAACAAGTGGGAGCGCAACTCCTTCCCTTTCCCGGCATGGATAGTAAGTGGAAATCGCCTTTGGAAAGTAACTTTGGGATATATGTTGTTGTAGGTTTGGTCTGTATGGAGAGGGTTTTATTATGATCAGGTTTTAAAAGAAGCTTATTTGAAATTCTTGTTAGTCTAGGGCACGAAGGTAAGTGTTACAGTTTGGATGAATAATTAATGTAGGTTCTCAGGCTATACTAATCTTGCCTCACCTCTCTTTTACCTCAGGTGAATCTCCCATGATTTTGTTGATAAGCTTTTTTCACCAAAGGAATAATGGTAAATTTGGATAAAGACGCAACCAACCCTCTAGGCACGACACAATATTTTTCTGGTAGTTTTTGTTGTGCTTTGTACAGTTTCGCCACTATTTAATGAACCTTTCAAGGAAGATAAGGCTTTTATGGTGTTACATCATAATTAAAGGTACGTCATGCCGAAAGGTTTGTTTTTTCGCTACGGGTGGTTGCGTCTTTATCCAATAATACCAGAAAAAAATCTAGCTTTAGAAAATTTTCCTAGACTGGTAACAGCCGTGCCTTTAGGATATATTGTCACAACATCAGATTGTGCGCATTCACATAATTTATGTTAGTGTATGAACATCGCTCAACAAACAGAATCTGCACTGCTGTGTTACCAAAACAGCTAGTAGTGTAACTGTAAACCTTCAAAATCAGGCACATGGGTGTGCACACAAAATATAGAGCTTAGTTGTGTAATGGTCAACAAGTGTGTACATATTCATAAATCTTGAATTTGTTCAAATTCTTATTGAGATTTACTTTCTAAGCTCTATGAAGAACGTCGCTAATGTAAAGATCAATTTATTACATGTGATTACACTATTTTACTTAAATTTATATAGAATGCCTTGCCTTAATTTTCTGGACATGCCCCTTCCAATATAGGTTTTATATAAATCATGTAGAAAAGGGAACATCTGTGAAGATAAAGAAATACTAAAGATGGCCATAAAGAAAATAGAATAGTATTACTGAGTATAAAAGAATAATCTGCAGAAAGTGAAGTTTGCAATTACACATCAAATCCATGGTGTCATGACCTCCACACATTGTCCACCAGCAAAGGGAAACAAACCTCTACTATGTATGTTTTGCCAAGATAGAGTTTGTCAAAGGATTTAAGCCAATCTGAAGTTAAGTGGAAGAGATTTGTTGGCATTTTCTAGAACACAATGGGTAAGCACCCACAACATTGCTATATGCAGTCCTGCTTAGAACAATTATCACTCTCTGCTAACTGCTATTGTAGAATTATTTTTTGTGAGTTGTAATATTCCACCTGTAGTGTAATAAAAGTATAAGGATACATATATAGATGCACACATACATACTTTCATACATGTATATATATATATATATATATATATATATATATATATATATATATATATATATATATATATATACATATATATACATATATATACATATATATACATATATATACATATATATATATATATATATATATATATATATATATATATATATATATATATATATATATATATATACATATATATACATATATATATATATATACATATATATACATATATATATATATATATATATATATATATATATATATATATATATATATATATATATATGTGTGTGTGTGTGTGTATATAAATATATATATATATATATATATATATATATATATATATATATATATATATATATATATATATATGTATGTATGTATGTGCATAGTTGCATGAATATTCTATAAGGCAATTTTTAATATTTGTTAAATAATTGATATTTTAGGACAGTTATTACATTTTACTTATTACTCTTCTTCCGATTTCAGAATCAGTGGCTGCTGTATGCACGTTTTATATGAGAGGAAATTGTAGCAAAAGTGTGAATTGCCCCTTCCGCCATGTGTGTGGAGACAGGACAGTGGTTTGCA
>BOPN01003700.1:55488-62988 GCA_017312705.2 Penaeus japonicus | reverse complement strand
ATTCAAAAAAGGAATATGGGAAGAGGCCAGTGAGGCATAAAATCACACTGATTCATAAGATCATTTAGTTTGCACAATAGTGTAATTTACATTGTGTTAAGCCAGTTGGTGCCTTTTTTTCTCTCTTCTTCTTTTTCTTCTTCTTCTTCTTCTTCTTCTTCTTTGAAAAAAAATAAGAAAAACTGTTTTTCCTTTGTAAATGTCTCTGTAACTATTTACAATTTATAGAATATATTGATGGTGAATATTGATATATTACATATATTTTCCCTGCAGAGCTTAGCATCAGGAGGCCCAAGGACTCAACCTGGAAAGGAAAACTCTGGACCTGATACTCAAAATGATGGAAGCAATCGCCTGGATAATATTGTTTGTTTCAAGGTAATAATTATGATGTTAGATACGTAATTGTATTTTTTTTCTAATTCTTAATGCAAGTTTTTAGCAAACTCCATACAACTAATACCTAATATAGAAATCTGTCCCTTTCAACTTGGACTTGTTAACCCATTCATGCCAGAGCTTATATTTGCGAAATGCTGCTCCTGCTGGCTGAATAATAAACACACAGTGACACGCACGAGACCTCTCCCGGCGTGATACCGCACTGCGCCTCTATGATAATGGGAGGTTTTTTTATTTGTTTACGTTATTTTCCCAAGTAAATCAAAATGTGTCTATACAAATGGAACTACAATGATTATTTACATACGTAATGATGTAAAATGTGTGTTTTGAGGGAAAGATCATGACATGATAGGACATCACTCAGCAGGAACAAAATATTTGCATGACATAATATAATGTGACCTAGCACAAACAAGTTGAAAGAGATCACAAAGAGTCAGAGCGTACATAGAATAGGGGACTTTATGAACTTTCATTCTGTGGAGAAGCATCAGTTACTTATGTAATGATAATGATAATAATGTTAATACTATAAGTCATCAGTACTACTTTGATATCTTCAGATGTCAAGAGCAAGAATCTTCTGTGGGAGATAAGATTTGCTTTTCCAGTCCACAGATAGGCCTTAGATGGCTTTTATTTCAGAGAGAGGCTGCTCCATGCGACATATCACAACCTTTCAAGCCCTCTTTCATTCACTCATTGCAAAAGTAGAACCATTTTTGTGTTCATCATATTTTTGCTTTCTTTATTATGAGACATATATGTCATATGACAGGCTCGATCAATGTTGCAGTTGACTAAAATTGTAGTACTCAGTGTGATAGAAGCATTATGGTTTTATGGAACAACTAAATGCAACTTTTTTCTTCTTCTTTTTTCTTTTCTTTCTTTCTTTCCTTTTTTTTTCTTTTTTCTTTTTTTTTTTGTACTGTCATTAACAAATACAAAAAAATTAACCATCCAAAATGAAGATAACATGAAGAAAAGGGATACCTGTGCTTATGTGGCACTTATGATTGTAAGTGCCACAAGGCAGCATTACTGATACAGGGGCACATTGTAGACATTAGGCATTGTTTGAGTCACCTTCCTCTCATTGTGAGATCAGCATCTTGCTGTGTGCAATCTCTCTCTGAAGATAGTTCGTGCTAGAGACTGTGGATAGGTGCCATTCAAGCTTTTCTTTTGTGTTGGTGATGGGATGCTTTGAATTTTAGATTAAACCCATTTTGCTGAATTTTACAGCATTTATAGTAATTTTGACTGCAATTGTCATCGTTACTCAGTAAATAGAGTTATTACTCATAGTACAATAAAAAATAAAAATAAAAATAAAAAAACAGCAATCCAATCTCCCCCAATCTCAAATATGGCATGACAACTATTGTTAGGTACTCATAATGCCTGCCATTCAGCCAAAAACTTGTACATCATTTATATCATGACACCCATCTGCAATGGGTTAACAAGGTAAAAATAAAGGGAAGGGTAGGGATACACTCAATATAGCTAAAGGCCTTTTTGCTTTATGCCTTCTTTTTCAGTAAACCCCTCCCTTGCATCCTCTGTAAACAATTTCCTTTGGGTAGAGCATGGCATCAGAGTGGGTCTCTCACCTTTTATACCTTTTAGATATGTTTCCTTACAACATTTTACAGTTCCTGAGGCTCAGGTTGAATCTCACACAGAAAAAGTTCATAGCTAGGAACTTAGTACACTTAGTAGGGGTTACTCTGTACTGTCATCAATAAGGAATCCAAACCTGCTTTTTGAGTGTATGGGGAATCAGGGCCAAATTGTTCATATGTTATAGTAAAAAATACAGTGAAAATAGAAATTCTGTGTGTTGACACTGTATTAGTGAACTTAAAAGATTATGGCTTCCATTTTTATCACTTAGTTTTGATGCTGGCTGTAAGCTTTTTTCATTATTTATAGCTTATGAAGTAATCCTATAGAGTGGGTTATGTTTAAACTTAAAGGGTATATAAGCCTGGGGGGATCAGGGGGTATAAAAATCACATGTTATACAACCAATATCAAAATTATATCTGAACACTGTGCTATCGATTTCAAATGCCCGTGTGACAGTAGAAAGGGACTAATGTTTGGAAGCATGAGGAGGGGGCATAGCTGAATTTTCGTGTCTAAGTATAAAAGAAAGTTGAATTTTCACTGTATTCTCATACCAAAGTTTTTACTCTTCTGGCCCCTTCCAACTGATGATGAAACAGACTTGCAGGAGGAGGTAAACAAGGTGGTCCCACTGAGCTGATCCTTTCATTGCCTAACTGTGGATGTGTAAGAAGGTGGCCACTTCTGGTTAAAATTATAAATCTTTCCAATGATAACGGGGCCCAGAGGGCTCCTAACAGTGAGATTAGATTTTTTTAAAGTAAACCATGCCAAAAATTAATTTTTTTGGATTATGTGGCCATCTATTCTACCTATTGTAGGTATTCATATATTGCATTTATTATAATATTTATACTACTTATTATGTTAATATTTTGATGATTTTAGCTCATTCAGAATGGAGTAATTTTCACCCACCTTATTCTATGGGGTTAAAAAAAGAGTTTTTTATATTACTTTTTAGCAAGTTAAGAAAATGTGTTTTTACAAATGCAACTACAGTGTGTATTTACAAACATAACCATGATCACTGTGTATATATGGTGGAAGCCATGTCATGATAGGACACCATCAGTTGTGAGGGAAATATTTCAATGACATGATATCACATTCTCCTGCGTGAATGGGTTAAGGTACATTATTTCTTCATGTTGATGAGTAAGACATGCAGAAGTAATTCAGATTAGGAAGATTTATACAACCAAAACTTTAAAGGGCTGTATCTCCATTCAATAATTTTTGTTTTTGATAGGAACTAACATGTTTGAAGATATTGGTTGACAAAATATGTGAAGCAGTTAATTACAGTTGGGGAAAAAGTCACCTAAAACTGCCAGTAATATGTGATATAAGATGTACAAGAATTTTTTTAGTAAACTTTTTCATTAGCAAGTAAAGATATCAAGGGACTATTCACAGCCTAGAAATCAACAAAATTATTGAAATGTTTTCAAGTCTTATAATATAGATTTTGATTAGTAGAATCCTAATGTACAAATCAATCACAATTATTTACTCTAATTGAATCCTCACAAAAATGAGTTGCATTTTTTAAATCTACATTATGAGGTTTGGATAATTACAGTAATTATCTGGCTTCCTGTGAAACATTGGTACCGGTTGCCCGTGTCTTTTCCTGTGCATGACTTAAAATAGTACACATGTCATATTTCAAGTTGCATTTTTTTCTTTGGAAGTTGTCCCCTATGTATATATATATATATATATATATATATATATATATATATATATATATATATATATATATATATATATATATATATATATATATGCATGTTTATATACTATATATGTTTGGTGGTTTTATTTCTGTAAATTAATTGCATGAATATATTTGTAGCTAAGGTAGATTTCAGTATTATTTGTTTGATATTCCTAAAGTTGACAGTGATTGTAATGATTATAATGATGATAATAATGTTCTTTCTTTTTTTTTTGCAGTGTGGACAGCAAGGACATTTTGCCAACAGATGTTCTAAAGGACAGTTTGCCTTCCTCAGTTCTGGAAATTAATTTATATTTACCACCTTTCTGGATGACTTTGTTACAAATGATTTACATGTGCATGTAATTTTTAAAGAGAATGTTAATTATATATTTCAAATAAATGTATTACATAAGTCTTGTGAATGTGGCTGGAAGAGTGAATAAATTTGTGATATATCTTGTCTTTTATTTACCCCTCTATAAGTGGTTTTAATGTGTTTTTGATTTCTTTATCTTATTTTACATTATTCTTAACCCATTCATGCCGGGGGCATTCCAGCCTTGCATGTTGTAATGCCGGGGCTCTCGAACGCATAAGCCTAAATCAATTAAATGATCGACGCCATATGACGACACCCTGCGAACGGGCCTTGAATGCGCGGTACCCGTGGTGTACCACCCGTCCAGAGAGGGTTAATATGCAAATACATGAAGTGAAATATGTATGTTGTATCCTATCCTTCACAAATGCATACACAAACATCAATATTTTATGTGTATTTGTTTACCAGCAAAGGCCTAAAAACTTTATTATTGAACCAGTGCTTTCATTGTAGATTTTTATTCATCATTCCCCCTTTTATAAACTTTATGAGCACTGTCAATCATGTCAATCACACTTCCAGTGCTCGGGTTTAGGGCTAGATTCCGGGGACAAGGGTACGTTGGGACTCACTTTATTCTCCACTTTTTTAGTTAATATTATAATTGGAACTTTGTTAAGGAGCTCATCAGGTTTTAGTTGTGTGATATTTGTCATGATCTTTTAGGTGTTAGGCTATCTTTGTATATGGGATAGGGATAATGTGCTTGAGGTAGTAAATGTATTCTAGTTTCTTTATTTTTATAAGTATGCTTTTTTTTTCTTTTTTCTTTTTTTAGGATTCAGTTGGAAGTCTTGCAGCTGTAGTTTTGATGGAAGAATTTTATCATTCATATTCATATTCAATGTACAATTAGTAAATTTACTATATTGGTGAAATGTCAAAGAAACTGTTTTAAAAGTTTTCAGCTCTGGTTACCAAGTGTTAACTAAACTATACTGTTAACTAATCCTTTCAAGGTAAGTATTGTAAAAAATAAGCTATTTTGTAGAGGGCAAATTCAAGTCATGTGTATGGAGAGTTTCTATGATACAAAGAGAATATAAGAAAGGCAGTAGTTTATCAACAGACAAAATAATTAGACAATCGATATCTACCAATAAAATTCTCTGTAATCTTTTGTTGAGTAGTGGTGTTTATCCTGTAAAGAATTATAAGCTAAAAAAATTATATCCACCCAAGTTAAATTAGCAGGAAACAAAAAATCAGACCAAAAGTGTCTCAAACCTGGACCAACATAATCATTCTCTCAGGGAAGTTTAGGAATATTTAAAAAGACTCCTTGCTAAGGCCCTGGAAGAAATTCCTTCATATTCAAATCACGAGTAACTATCCTATACATCCCTTTATTTTTTAATTACATTCATTTCAGACTCAAGGTTTGTTTACACAGACCAGTGACATAGGTGAAAGAATAACGTAGTATATGCAAATCTTAGCATAATTTTTTTTTATGTAGCTTTCTCTCTCTCTCTCTCTCTCTCTCTCTCTCTCTCTCTCTCTCTCTCTCTCTCTCTCTCTCTCTCTCTCTCTCTCTCTCTCTCTCTCTCTCTCTCTCTCTCTCTCTCTCTCTCTCTCTCTCTCTCTCTCTCTAATACAGACTTAATATAGTAAGGTACAGTTGAAATATATGTTTGTATACAATTTAGCTAAAAAAAAAGATGTGATACAAATTTTATATCATGCAGAACATGTTTACCCTAAAAATGTAACGATTAAGAATCGGCCAGCACAGGGATGCTAAGTCATGGTCCATGTTAAAAGGGAAGCCACCTGAAGCTGGCGGCTGACACATGCGAGGAAATGTGCCAGCATGACGTCAGCAAAGATACCACAAGCTATCAGAATGTTACGTGTGTTGTTCAGCACTCTAGGTCTTCCTGACGTAATAGATCTTGGCGTACGTGTTCTCAACACAACAACAGAGGGTGGAAGATGGAAACAGACTGCATGGCGACTCTAAATAAGGGCAGGGTTGGACTCTTTAACCAGGAGAATGCTTGCTCAAGCGAAAGCATTCACGACCCTTAGTGACACATGATGCTGTACACGTGATCACTTTAAAGCCTGTGATTTGAGATAACAAAGCTGATTTATATTACAGACTGAAAAATTTCTTTGATCTGTCTTTTATCTCTGAGAAAACAACATCGTATTCAAAGTCAAACCTTTGTTGTTGTTTCAAACTTCGTCTTTATATTTTAAAATGTTAGGTATATCTTAGCTAGAAAGAAGATATTTTTTCAGCTATCCTATTCTATGTAATTCCGTAAACTAATTGGATGTACAGCCATGTTTGGTTGTTCATGTGACCGTCCTCGCTCTTTGTATTAAAGTGAAGATGCGCTTGGCAGGTGGTAATGGCAATCACTTAATAATTGATAGGTTGGTGATGATATTTATTTGAAAAACAACGATGTTTTCCACACTTATTGCAGTCAGTCATTAATCACTAACTTGTTAACTGCCTCGATACTAAGAAAAAAAACTGAGTATAGATCGTGTTGGCCTGATTGCGATTTTACGATTTAATGTACTTTGAAATTAATATGTTATAATTTCATTCAAATGAAACAATGACTTGCTCATTCTTTTAGCTGGATATACTGCAGTTGGGAAAAAGGTAAAGACAACGCGATGCACAGTAGTAGGATTGTGTGTGTTATTCAATATCCATAACTGACAGGATGTCCGGGACAGAGCCTCTCGTGTCAGGAAATCCGTGATGTTAAAAATAATTCTGTGAAGGTCTCGTTCGTACAGCGCTTACACGTCTTCTGTAAAATCCGTTTGCATTTTTTTCTTCCTCTCTCTCTCTCTCTCTCTCTCTCTCTCTCTCTCTCTCTCTCTCTCTCTCTCTCTCTCTCCCTCCTTCTCTCTCTCTATCCCTCCCTCCCTCTCTCTCTCTCTCTCTCTCTCTCTCTCTCTCTCTCTCTCTCTCTCTCTCTCTCTCTCTCTCTCTCTCTCTCTCTCTCTCTCTCTCTCTCTCTCTCTCTCTCTCTCTCTCTCTCTCTCTCTCTCTCTCTCTCTCTCATACTCTTTCTCCTCTCTCTCTGTCTTTCTCCTCTCTCTCTCTCTCCTCCCCCCTCTCTCTCATCCACGCATGAAAATACAGCACAGCTTCTCTGTTATATAAACCATGACATGAAAGTCAGCAAAGGCAAAGGAAAAACAACGAAATCCTATTTGCCTGCAGTTACATGAATAAGCACATGTTCATATGATTCCCTTATATATATCCTGCAAAATCAACAAATTTACTGTTTTCAGATCTCATTTGGCTTCATAACATTTCATGTATGTCTTTTTTTTTTAATTTACCTTATATGAAAAATATTAAAGG
>BOPN01003700.1:20000-35000 GCA_017312705.2 Penaeus japonicus | reverse complement strand
GCGTACCCTGTGATCCGCCTCGCTCGTGAAAAGTCTTGCTCCTTTTCGATCTCTTGCTCTGGCCCGAGAGCTAGTTTCCTTGACTGCACTCAGCTGATAAGGAAGCCTATCGTTGTTTCCCATATTTCATCTTTTCATGATTTATCTATTAATTTATTCATTTCTTGTGGTGTTATTGTATTCAATGTTTCGTTATGCTTTCGTTGGCGTATTTTTTCCTTCATTGACGTTGCCTATCGTGTGTTCGTCTTTGCCATGTTTATTGGCAGTCTGTCAGTTTCTCTTTTTTGTGAATGCATGTAAAAGATCGCTTGATATGACAAGTTATATCCAGTGACATACATACATACTTAATTGCATACACACACACACACACACACACACACACACACACACACACACACACACACACACACACACAAACACACACATATATATATATATATATATGTGTGTTTGTGTGTGTGTCACAATACAGCTATAATAACAGGGCAACAAAGTTTATCAGGTCACAAGGGGCACACGCGAGGTCTTCCCAGGGGCAGCAGCTAACTGCGTCTGTCCTGGCCTCGTTCCTTCCGCGCCTCTTGCCCAGACATTGCGTCATGTTTGTCCAGCTTACATCATTTTATTAGGAACACATGTTTCGCACAGAGACAAAGACCCACTGGCGTAGCAATATATATATATATATATATATATATATATATATATATATATATATGTATATATATATATATATGCATATATGCATATATATGTATATATATATATATATATATATATATATATATATATATATATGTATGTATGTATGTATATCTGTATGATAATAATAATTCATATCTGTATATCAAAAATAAATCGACAGCTTCACGTTGTAGACATAAATCACGCTGACACTCCCGGGACGCGGCCATGTCCAGGCCTTCTGCCGCCACGGGGATTATCATTATCGGATTTCATCTCCCACGAGTAATGGCAGGCCGGCCCTGGAGGGAGGGAGGGAGGGAGGGAGGGGGAACGGCTGTTTTCTCCCCTTCCGCCCTCCGTTCTTCTCTCTCATCCTCCTCCCCGGCCAATGCAAAGCCTCCGTTGCATAACCAGATGATAAATTGCTTAGCTTAAGTTGTCAAGATATGGTTTGTTGCAGTTTGGGAAAACACCGCCCTTTTATGGCATTGATTTGATGTGATTTGTGATGTAGAATGATTGATATCCATTTGTTACGTACATTTACACGTTCCCGTATTTTGACAATTTTCGGTTGTGAACCTCCCCGCCGTTTTCATGGAACCGCTATGATAATGATTTGCACTGACACTATCCTGCTAATACAGCAACATTATTATATAAATATATGAAGTGGCTTACGTGACGACATATAGTTTTAGTTTATAGGAGAACGCCATGATCTTACCATCAAAAAGGTTAGAATTAAGTTAGGTTATGCTCAGTCAGGTTAGGTTAGTTAAATTCGCTAGATTAGGTTTGCTTATGTTATATTTGGTTAAGATTTGATAATATACGGTTAGGTTAGGTAGGCTAGCTAGGACAGGTTAAGCTAGGCAAGGATAAGAAAGGTGACGTTTGGTTCAGTTACAAAGGTTAGTGATTTTGAGTTAGGTTAGCTACGGCGCAGTTTTGGGCATGCCGTAGTGGTAGTGATGTAGCTCTACTTACATTAACGTTACTATGCCGTAGTTGTAGCCACTTCCTATTACTTTACTATTGTTTGCATGATCGGGGTTCATATATTTAGCAAGTAATTCTATTTTCACGCAAACCATGGAATCATGTAGTTTTACGGAAACCCGTCAATGCTTATTTAGTTCCCGTTTGTTTGCTACATCCCCGATATTAACTTTATATATTCCCTTGTATCAGTTACTGCGTATAACTTAACATACCAAACCCTATATCTACTTGCTTTTTAATATATGTACATGCTTAACCTCCCCCTTCTTTGCATACGTACGATTTTCTATAACGTACATACACACGTAGATACACATATATACGCATTGCGGATATATAAATACATACTTGTTCATGTGTGAATGCGTATCATGTGCGTGTATGTGTGTATGTAGCCACAAACACGTTCACGCATATGCAGACAATCTTCTAAACCGCATGTCTAAGGGACGCCTAGAAAGCACCTAACCGCCCCCCCCCCCCCCGCAGGTGTGGCACTGGTGCGTGCCCGGCGGCCAGAGGTACACGTTCCTGTGCCCCAACATGACGCTCTTCAACCAGCTGTATAGGTGAGTGACGTCACTTGTGATCAGGTCAGCCAGTAGTAGCAAGTAATATTCATGATATAAACTATGATAGTAATGATGATCATAATGTCAGTGATAATATTGATAGTAGCGATAATGATGATATCATATAGATAATAAATGCGTTAACGATGCCGATGGTCATAATGTGACATTGATTATGATGATAAGGAAAATAATGATGATATTCATCATTATGATTATAACAATAAAGATACAATGGCAAAATAATATATATAATGATTTTGAAAACCACCACAACAATACTGCAAGGGAACAGATCGAAAACTTACCACAACGTATACCGAGATCACTTCCCTAACGTTCTCTTGTCTCTCTGTTCGCCGGAAGCGTCACATCCGAAAGGCAGTGAAAACGCGTTTAATCTCGCCTCATGCTTGGCCACACTATCTCAACGATAGGCTACGAAAATTACGTATAATGGCGTGTATTATTTCAGCTAGGAGTTCATTTGTCCACAAAAGGGGGACTCTAGGCTCGGCCAGGCCTTCCAGAGTGCGCTGGGCTAGAATCTCTGAGAGACCTCGAGCTAAACGAATTGCATGTATGATCGTAAAGAAAACTTCGCATAGACGGTTGATTTTACTGAACGAAACGCGAGGTTTATTTTTTCGTTGTTCTTCAACTTTCAATTACTTTTCAATAAGTGCTGGGTTAGTTCTGAAAGTGGGCTGCAGTTGAGAAAGAAGTAGGCCTAACAGGGAGAAAGCAAGACACTTCCATATCAGTCTTGACATTCAGAAACGTATTTCCTCTCTGCTTCGGAGTCCATATTCCTTGATGATGTTGAATCAAGTGATTAATCGTGTTTTGTTATTACCTCAACAATTCAAGTACGTAGTTATAGAAAGCAGTCAAACAGTAATATTCACAACTCTTTTGGGATGATATTCACACACACACACACACACACACACACACACACACACACACACACACACACACACACACACACACACACACACACACACACACACACACACACACACACACACGCGCGCGCGCTCATACTTGTGTGTGTATGTACGTGCGGGTGTACTAAATAGAGGCATCCCAGTAAGAATAAGTTCTACATAGTCCCTAAGCCGTGCTCGTCTCCCTTGACCATGTGATGTGACGCGGCCCGCCATCTTGCGGCCGAAAGCCAAAGTTAATTCCAGGTGAGGCAAACGACATCACCAAAACTATTTTCATCCCTGGTTTCGCTCTTTCAGCTTGGCCTCTGGTGGATGAGGCTGAGACAAGAATGGTCATGACAATAAGAGATTATGGTAATGGTAGCGCTATGCTGGTGATAAGTAACTATGCTAATGATAATGATTAATCAAGTGAAAATTACTAATGATTATAATTATCAGTAAGATCATTAGATGCATCATTATTATCATTGCCCTTATCAGCTTTACTAAATCATCATCATCAGCCAGGGTTAGTGTCATAAGAATTATAATCATAATAGTTATTGCTATAATTGTTGATGTTCCAGCTGTCGATAGAATTATTATCCTTATTATTGCAATTTTTATTATCATCATTATTATCATTACTGCTGATTTAGCTGTTGTTGTCATTATTATTTTTTTTTATTGTTATCATCATTACTATATTATCAATATTAAGATCATTATTGTTGTTATTACTTTTACTATCATTTTCATTACCATTACTGTTATGATTAATATTATTACAATTATTATTACCATTATGATTATGATCATCATTATCATTACTATGGTTATGATAATGATTATATGTTATTGTTACTGTTTTATTGTCATCATTATAATCGCCAATATTATTGTCATTATTATTGTTATAATCATTGTGTTTATCGTGATTGTTTTATCAAGTATTATTATCACCATATTATCATTATTACTATCATCATTTTCATTATCAGTTTCGATGTCATTATATCTATTGTTATCATCATTGTTATCATTATATTCATCCTATAATATATTATTATTACTATCTTTATTGTTATCATTAGTTTTATAATTTTACATGTTATTATCATCATCACTGCTATCACCATTGTTATCTTGACATCAAAGTTATTACAACCCTCTAAATCACAAGGGATATAATTATGCCTTAATCTCAGCCTCTGCCAGGCGCACCCTCTGTGAATGTTTTGGCGGATCTGTAATCAGCTTCTGAATCGAATGTCATTCCAATCGTGAAAAAAAAATCGTCTTTGACCTTGTCGTGTCCCGCCCGGCCGCCTCGCTAACACGCTCTTGTGGCAGCTCTCGAATGATCGATTTCCTTTTCCATTTCTCTGTCTGATATTTTTTTTACAAGTAATTTCGCTTTGGCTGATTGTGGACTTATGTTCGTTTGTGAACTCTATGGTATTTGATAGTGGGGTAAATGGATTGGATTTACTCGAGCAGGTTCTATGGAATACAGGACTTCGAAAGTTTATAAAAATAAAAAAAACTTCGTCATCGAAAAGCTTGTTTATTGTTGTTCTATTTACCGAGAGCTTGGCACGTGCGGTCGTCGTCTCGCCATTGCGCCGTGCTACACGTTCGTTTCGTTGTGCAATTCGCATGCCCCATCACTCGCTCTCGTTTTCGTATGTGACAGACTTCTGAGACTGATAAGTTAATAGTGCAATGTTAAGGCGAGCGCAGCACTCGATCCATAATAATTACATCAGTGTTCCGGAACATTCTGGTAGCAAGGTCAGTGCGCGCCAGCTGGTCGGGAAGAGGCTGCAGGAGCCCTCACCCATATGCTCTTCTCTCTGACTGTTATGCTTTACCAAATTATATTTTCTGAATGTGCGTTTATTTGTTATTTTACATATTTCATCAGTCCTGTTTTTTCATTATGATTTTTGCTACTGTTGTAATTGTCATTATCATTATCATTACTATTGTGGTGTTGTTAATTAATAATATCTTTAGCATTCTTATTATTTTTGTTGGTGCTATCATGAATATTTTTGAGAATATCATTACTATTGTTGGTGTTATTATCATTATAATTATTGTCATTATTATCATTATCACTATTATCATTATTACCATCGTTGGTGGCATCATCGCCTTCTTATTATCATTATCATCGTCATTATTATGTCCATTATCATTACTATTATTTTTATCAACGTCATCATCATTAGTGTCATCATTTCACCTCTATCATCCCCCTTCCTCTCACCACCTTTATCACAATTCCAACCTCCCCTGACCGTCCCTGGCCTCGCCCCCGCTGCCCCCCCTCCCCCTTCCGCGGCGGCAGAGTGTGCGACTGGTGGTACAACGTCGACTGCGCGGGGTCGCCGGACAGCTACAGCGTCAACGAAGATCTCTACAAGATTCCCGAGGGACGCAGCCTGAGTGACCAGGCTTTGGTCGACGCTTGAGAAACACCTCTTTGGGCTTATACGTGTATATCCACTGTGTATGTATGTATAGTATATCTATTCATGTGTAGGGAATCGATCGCTGGGAATATGTAATTGCATCTCATTTTCTGATTCATCGATAGAGTGGCACTTTGATGCGTGGGATATTTCGCGACACAGGATTGGCTTTCCTTTTGTAAAATGCTATCAGTGTCAACTACAAAAGGAACGCGAGGTGTTCCTGGCGTTTGACGTGGAATTCACCGGTCGTGAAAATATAAAAACCGCCAATGATTATTTTCTGTTCATCCTTCATGGTTGTGAAATAAGAGTTTATTACTTATATCTTCTGAATATCATTTATATTAGATGTTGATTTCTGCCAGCGTTTTCCCACTCTTTTTGTCTTAAATTAAAACTCTAACTTACCACAATGATATCACCTAAAAAACTGGGCTTATCTTTTTCATTTATATCCTCTTCATATAATTCCTTTGTACTTCCTGCGTAACCAGACCACTGGAAAGAGTAAGAAAAAAATACGTGCAAAGGGAAAAAGAGATAGAAGAGCAGTTTAGACAAACAGGAGAGTAGAGAAAGTAAATTCCTATAGTTTCTCCATAAAGTAATTACATTACACCAGAGGAAGGTCCGATCTCCTCGCCTCTCTGTTCCTTGACATGACAAGCACGCGTCAGCACCATCAGTGTGGCAAACATGCTGTTATCTGTCATGTTTGGTGTATGTCATGCAAACTTTTATAATTAATGGGAAATTCTAACTGAGGATCAATAAGTATGTGAAGACTTGAGACATGAAAGAACTCTGAGTAACTGTAAGACGTAATAGCATACATTGTGATCCTTAAACTGTTTAATAGAATTCGACAAAAGTAAGAGATACACTCACACATGCACAGAACGGAAGGATAAAGAGATAAAAGGCCATGAGTGTGTACATCTTGACCAGAAAGCGTCCCTGTTAGAGGCCTGGGCTGGAGGACCAGAACAGCAGATGAGCGGCAGTCTGTCGCGGTGTTCGAGAGAGGCGCCCCCGAAGTGCTATCTAAGTGATATATCTCTGCTACGGACTTTGAACTTGTAATGACCGATTCAAGTCCTTGGCAGTGAGGCTTATTTATGTATCTATCTGTAATGGGCAATTGCATCCTTACATCATAATATAGATGATTATACATATTTATGTATGTATACATACACACGAATAAACACAAACACATACTTGAATATATATATATATATATATATATATATATATATATATATATATATATATATATATATATATATATATATATATATATATATATATATATATATATATATACATATACATATATATACATATACATATCATATGTATACATATGTGTGTGTATATGTATATACATACATACATACTTACTTACATACATACATACATACACGCGTACATCCATACGTATATCCATACGTACATATATACGTACATACATATATATACATATATGCATATATATACATATATACATATATACATATATGTTACATATATATACATATATACATATATATACTTATATAGATACATATATATACATATACATATACAGATATATACATATATATATACATATACATATACATATATATATCCATATATATTTATATATATACATATGTACATATGTATATATATACAAATATATCTATATATATATCTATATATATACATATATATATACATATACATATACATATATATATATACATATATATACACATATATATATATATGTATATACATATACATATACATATACATACACACACACACACACACACACACACACACACACACACACGTGTGCGTTTGTGAGAGAAAGTGTGTGTGTGTGTGTAAAGACAGAGAGATATAGTGATAGATATATAGCTAAATAGATGAATAATAAAATAGAATGACTGGCTCTTAAATTGTGTGTATATATACATTCATACATGCATACATATATATATATATATATATATATATATATATATATATATATATATACATATGTAGAGAGAGAGAGAGAGAGAGAGAGAGAGAGAGAGAGAGAGAGAGAGAGAGAGAGAGAAGAGGTATTAGGAGGTATTAGGTAAAGATATATATATATATATATATATATATATATAGATAACACACACACACACACACACACACACACACACACACACACACACACACACACACACACATATATATATATATATATATATATATATATATATATATATATATATGTATGTAAGTATGTATACATGTGTACTATTACATAATCATACATAAAATTGAAGGCTGCCCCCTTCATGCAGACACACCACAAATGCGTCGGTGCATATTCCCATGCAGCGCAGAACACAGCCACTCTCCTAGGACCAGAGCGGACCGAGACATGCCTCCAGCCACTGGTTCCTAAACTGGGTGCCGCTACACCTTGAGGTTTTAATTGTAGTGCCCACGGGTGCCGCAAGATCCATTTCCAAATAAAATGTTCCTTCAACACATGAATTTAGCTTTGAAGCAGAGTGCACCGTCGCCTGTTCCATGAATCACTACAATTCGTAACAAAACAAACATAGGTTGCGTGCCAGAGTGACGAGCACAAACCTCACCAGAAGAATGAGAGTTACTAAAAATACAAAAGCAAATTAGTGCAACAAGAGGCATGATGACCGTTTATAACCGAGTAAAGCAAGCAAAACAAACAGAAAAATGCATTGCATTTATGGAACAGGTGAATATGCACTTACCTGTAAAAGCAAATTCAATGAGAGGCGGTCACAGAAAAGGGTGCCACTGAAAGGGCTTCATGAGTTTAGGGTGCCACCACCGGAGAAAGTTTGGGAGTCGCTGCTCTAGACCACGAGGACAATTTCGAGGAGACGCATTAGGTACAATCTTCCATGACCATTTCATGTGCGTGTGGTTCGTCCCATCGCGGACTACGCTCCTGTCCTCCTAATCACTGCCACGTCCAACCGCTAATGTGAGTCTGAGTTACTTCAGACTGAGGATGCCAGGGTTAGCCTGGGTGCAATCCTAGGGAGAACGAGGATCAAACTCCATGTGGAGACTAACTCTCCTCCCCTGGACACCTCAAAGATATGATGACGGTGAGATTCTTTGGCAAAATCATCCAGACACCTCTGACGAAAGGTACTGACTCAGCTTCCTAAGACCAAAGTTTACAGGTTGAGTTACAGGAGCTTCAATTGCAATTCATTTGATTGCTCCTGGACCCAAGAACATCCCTTAATATCTGTATAACTTGATGGACCCAGAGATACTTGCGGACCAAAGGACGCAAGAAAAGCGAGCAAAGGACACACGAACAGCATCACTTACACCCATTACTGGCTGTTATAACCAGTTTTTGTATCTGACCTCCCCTAAATGCACTGTAACAACTATTGAATTATTCGCCACCACAAAAAGAAGCGCCTAGTGTGGTGGTTGGTAATGAATGTGGGAAAATCATTAATGGAAACAGTTAAATTGATATGGTGAATAGCAGCAGTATTTCGGAGCACACATACAACAGCAATTGTTTTTCCACTAGAATGGTAGTATTTACTAGGTCAAAAATCTTAGCGTAGATCTCCTACTTCTAGATCAAAAAAACATTGTCGAAGAAATACATATCTAACGTAACTTTGCGTTATAACACAATTGCTGATGTAATGTACGGGTGTACACGTTAAAGTTTAAAAGCAATTCACTTACAAAAAATACAAACAATAATAGTGTAATAAATATTAAATAAAGCAAATTGTTTTTTTTATCTTTACTACGTAATGTCTGATAATTAGTCCGCTTGCGGCGATCGTCTCTCCCGCCCCACCCTTGATAAGTCACTGCTGGCAATCGTATTCAAATCATGTCTCTACACATACACAGACACACACACACACACACAAACATCATATATATATATATATATATATATATATATATATATATATATATATATATATATATATATATATATATATATATGTATATATATACATACATATATATGCATATATGCATATATCTATACATATATATATGCATATATATATACACACATATAGATATACATGTGCATACACATATATGCATATACATATTGTAGTGAATTATCCCCTGGTACCAGGCGGGTCATCCCGCAGATTTCGGGCCGCCTGTCCCCTGACGTCACTAAAGAATCTACGGACTTTTCCGCCCTGCAAGATGATTTGGCTTTGCTGTTCTGCGTGTGTTTGTTTTTGGTAAGAATAAATTGCTTTTTTATGTTCACTTGACTTCTTTCCTTTTTCCCTGCTTTCCTGTATGAAGTCTTCTATTTGCCCATTTTTTAATATGATTTATTTCTAGTTTTATTTTATGTATTTTAAGTTTAGTTTTAAACACACTTTTACACTTTTAATTACAAAATTATTACATTATGGGTGAAAACATCACCATGAGCGCGAGAAACTACCACATAATAGGTCAAGCCAGGGCAGTTAACGGAAAAGGGTTCCTAGACTTGAAAAGCGCCAGAACCACATTTAATAATCACACGTAGTTGGGTAACGCGCTGCCAATTAAACATCAATAATAACTCTACGGAGTTTATTAATTGCCCACTATACATATACATACATATATGCATATATATATATATATATATATATATATATATATATATATATATATATACATATATATTATATATGTATATATATAGTATATATATAGAATATATATATATCTTTATCAATATCTATCTATCTATCTTTCTATATATATAACATAAATAACATATATGTATACACACATAAACATGCACATACACATACACATACACATACACATACACATACACATACACACACACATATATATATATATATATATATATATATATATATATATATATATATATGTGAGTGGGTGAGTGAGTGAGTGGGTGAGTGAGTGAGTGGGTGAGTGAGTGAGTGGGTGAGTGAGTGAGTGAGTGGGTGAGTGAGTGAGTGAGTGAGTGGGTGGGTGAGTGAGTGAGTGGGTGAGTGAGTGGGTGAGTGAGTGGGTGAGTGAGTGAGTGGGTGAGTCAGTGAGTGAGTGGGTGAGTCAGTGAGTGAGTGGGTGAGTGAGTGAGTGGGTGAGTGAGTGGGTGAGTGAGTGAGTGGGTGGGTGAGTGAGTGGGTGAGTGAGTGGGTGAGTGAGTGAGTGGGTGAGTGAGTGAGTGAGTGAGTGAGTGAGTGAGTGAGTGAGTGAGTGGGTGGGTGGGTGAGTGAGTGAGTGAATAAGCTGAACTATTATCGAAGAAAGACGCGAGTGCGATTAGAAGGATGATTTAAAATAGTAACCTAATATGACCCACCTAATTTACGACAAACTTCACAGAGCACGGAGTCTGTTCAAGGGCGTGGCGAGGGCAGTCATTAGTGGGCGGAAAGGGATGCTAGCAGACCGTAGATGTATAAAAGGAACGTGACAGGCGCGGAGTCCTGTCACAGTCAGAACAACAGTCAGCATGTAAGTGGACCGACGGTTGGACGCGCTTCGGCCCACTGGCGGGCGACTGCACACTGACGCGTAGGATTATACCGAGAAATGTAGTTACGAGCAAGATGGCTGAAGAAAACGGATACATTGACAGGCTTCGAGACACTTGGACGGAATGACTCGAGATGGCTTGTCCGAGTGGCTCGCGTGGATTACATCACCTCTCTGATTTCTTCTTTAGGTCGAAAGAGTTTTACATAGTTTTATGATGGTGCAACGGTGATTAATATGCTGAAATGTGTATTACATGGATTGGAAAACATCGGAATGCTAGTATACTTCAATTATCATATACTTTGATAGTGTTCATTTAAGCATCAGCTGTCAATTCTGCGATTATTAGTGTTTAACTTCTTGTACATAGATAACTATTTAGTCAATGAGATCACTTTTCATTAAAGAATACCATTTTGATATTCCTTTTAAACGAGATTGTAATTGTCTATAGCCGCGATATTTAACTTGTGATAATCTCTTACTTACTGAATATGAAAATCGTTATTTTTTTCAAGAATAGATACATATTGATGTCATCAATTGCAATTTATTATATTCCTTGACTGAAGTAGCGTTCATTTAGATTGGTTTGCATCGAAGGGGATAGGTTTAAAAGTAATCATTTTCTTTTATACAGATATATCAAACTAGAAGGTAAGGTTAAACAAAACATTTTCGACTAGACCTTAACTTATCATCAACTGTTTGTAATTGACCATTTCAACAAGCCAATGACTTCACTAACAAAATCAGCATATCTCTTTATGACTCGATTTGCAGAATCGTTTCCAGGTTGTTCTTGAAAGTTGTTGAAGGCCTGCCACGATGGATGGCATTTGGGGACACTGGACTAGCAGACGGCCGAGAGCATCGGTGACATGGATGGCGACTGTTTTTCCGGACTCTCAAAAAGGACTGGATATTTTTGTTTCCTGTTATTTGACTGATATGAGTGTGTGATTTATCGTGATATTCCCTATCCTTCTATCCTTTCGAAACATTGTGTGTGTGCTCTTGAATACCATATATATGAGAGCTTCGTGTAGAGTGTTACAGGCCATGTAAATTATCGTTTCATCGGCAGAAAGTCTAGACATAAATCAATTAAGTAAAGGCTAGAACTGAACTAGTTAATAAATTATCAATGATCAAATAAGGAACGGAGATCCTTTCTGCTGGTCTTTGTGTCGGTAGTGCCCATGTGCGCTGATTATATCCCTTTATTTTCTTACCAGGAACATGTTACACATCCTTCTGCTGGTGGCAGTAACCAGGGCAGATAAGCTGCCCTGGGATAGCATAAGGAACCCTGTGACACCTCCGGCACCTTCGTCAGAGAGCACACAAGCGGGGACATCATCTTACTCATCATACAACGCTGGAGGTGCGGGGATGTACGGCCAGACCTCCACACAAACACCAGTTATCAGCAGCTTCTATGGCGCCCCGATCGCCCCTCCGCCGTCAACGACTACAACCACGACCCTAAGGCCAGTCACGACCCCCATGTCATACGGCCCAGCACCTCCTTCCTCGACCCCATCAACGCCCCCGGGATCCCTCCCTTACCCGTCCTACAATGCCATCCCTCCGGGCCTTGGCTTCACGTGCACAGGGCGGCTGGACGGGTACTATGCCGACCCGGAGGCGCAGTGTCAAGTGTGGCACTGGTGCGTGCCAGGAGGAGACAAGTACTCCTTCCTCTGCCCGGTCCAGACGCTCTTCAACCAAGCCACAAGAACGTGTGACTGGTGGTACAACGTGGACTGCCAGGCTGCGACGTCACTGTATGCGAATAATGCTGAGCTTTATAAGGTTTAAGCAGCAAAGTATTTATATACAACACTTTCTGTGATAATCGAGAACTGTGCAAGAGGAGTGCAAATGATCTTGTGGTTTTGGTATACCCAACATCAGGGATATTATTACTGATATAGATATTTAGAAATGTGGTAACATACTCAAAAATCTCATATCTTCTGATCAATTAAATTTAAATAGATCATTTTGTAGGTAATTTTGCGACACACACCATAGAGCACGAAGTCTGTTCAAGGGTGTGGAAAAATCATTTTCCAAAATTAATTTTTAGGTTTGACTCCAGGAATGACAAAGTAAGCTTTATATCATCAATTTAGCTTGCACATATTCCTTAAATATTTTAAGGTTTTTCCTCTTACAAATTATTCTATCCTTTCATTACAGGATATTGCAGTTATTTATCTTTGACATTCCTTGTAGATACTATTGATGTTTATAATTCAAAAGTAGATTTCTGTAAAACGAGATTGTATTACACCAAAGAAAACTGCCTAATATAATTTTATAAGAAAAAAAAAAGCTAATTTATAGTCAATACATATTCAAGATGCATATTTTTTATAATAAAAATGACTGAAAATATCATGCTCTCACATTATCCCAATGGTCTTTACTCTTTTAAAGAGACTTATCTAAATTTCTGAAGTAACTTTTACCAGCCCTTCATCAGTTGAAGAATTAATTCTATAATAGACCTTATCTAGGTAACTTATAAAGCCTATTCAAATAATTTAGAAAAAAGCAAAAAGAAATAATAGATTATCAAAATAAATCACAGAAGAACTCTGTATATATTAATTAAACTATTTAACGTTGTTTTGATTTCCAATGCACTCGATTATTTTTCATGATTTATGAAGAAAGATGTGGATCCATCATATTAATATTTGCACAAACACTTAACCTTAACTCAGTGTGGATAAATGTCATAACATACATGATGTACAAGATTTTGGCCTGACAAAAGGCGCCATAACATGCGTTGGTAAATTTAACTTTAGGGGAGAGTGAATCACTGTATTTCTCTATTGCACTATGAGTAATAACACTTTTTAGTACTGAACTTATGATGGCAATATTAGTTATAATTACTATAATTATCATACTCACCAGATCACATACAGTATAAAATCCCAAACATTGATGGCAACACTCTCCTAGCACCAGTAGGAAGGCCTTGAAGGGTGCCCGTCCACAGTCTCTCCCAAGCAATAACTTCAGACAGCAACACTAAACAAGATGCCGCCCTCTCACTTGAAAGTACTAGCAGTGCAGGATGTGCAGGTAGAATGAGAAACCCAATGTGCTCCTCTCCAATAGCAGTCATAGGCGGCCTCCTTCTTCCTCCATATCACTCTGTGTTTTCTTCATTGGCAATAGTTATTTCTTTCATATTTATCTACAAAGGTACACAAATGCAAAAAAATACAGTAGCTTTTTGTCCTTCAAAAAAAAAAAAAAAAAGAGTTGACATTGATTCTACACTAAACTTTTAGGCAACTACAAGCCTGATAAAGCCTGGTAGATGGTCATTTAATTCTCTCATTATAGGAAAATACACAAAATAATGAGGAACAAAAAATTACTAATATCATGTGTGAATGAAAGAATGTGAAAGGTCATGATACACCATGTGAAGCTCCTTCGTTCTGAAATAAAACCCATCTGCTATGAAGGTGGGACTAGAGTCTGTCCCAGGGACCAAACAAGAAAAAATATCCCAATCTGCAAATAGGTTCAAAGAAAGAAGGAAAAAAAATTGACATTAATAAAATATGAAAAAAGGTTCATCTGTTCCACATAGGTACAAGAAGGATAAAGCAAACTACCACTTTTACGAATATTCAATTTTATTATGGAACCATCAACAACGCAGTGCTTATATAAGGAACATCACCCAATGCAACAAATATAAACTTCACTATAATGGCTGTTGCA
>BOPN01003700.1:0-12500 GCA_017312705.2 Penaeus japonicus | reverse complement strand
TGTATACTGTAGTGGCACTATGACAGTTTTATGTGAGAATACAAGAAATTATCAATAGCTCTCTGCTTGCATCCCTTGCCTGGGAGTTGACAGCTGACTCGTTAAATTTTGGTACTTTGTGTATCATACTGTAAAATTTTACAATCTTTCTAGACTCACAAGGAATTCTTTTGAAAATAAATCATCTGTATTCAACAAGAACATTAAAAGCTTTCTAATTTTTCACACCTACTAGTTCTTCACTGGA
Organism: Penaeus japonicus; assembly: GCA_017312705.2. Taxonomy (NCBI): domain Eukaryota; kingdom Metazoa; phylum Arthropoda; class Malacostraca; order Decapoda; family Penaeidae; genus Penaeus; species Penaeus japonicus. The sequence goes on along the minus strand of BOPN01003700.1, from coordinate 12,253 downwards.
GCATATTGTAAAATACAATTCAAATTGACAGTATAATAACTGGATCGGGTTATCAATAAATCTTTTATGCATTAAAATATGATTAATTTCTTTCATATCATCTAAATTCAATCTAACATTAGCAGCTAAGATATATCAAATAGTTATATATTCATAATGGATCTGCAATTTTTAAGCTAGGAAACAAAATAAACAGTATGGTTAAGACTGGTAAGACTGCATGTTCAAAAAATCTCTTAAACAATGCAGTCAAAGAGATGGAATATATAAACCTCTTTTCACTCACTTGCAGTTCAATTTTAAACTAAATATCTTTATATATTTATTTTTTCAAGGTACTTCCTACATCATTCTTCAGGACAACACAGTCTCCCCTTTTCAGTGTATATGGCTGCAAACTACATTATCAACATTTCTTAAGTTTGGAGCTACTGCCACTCAGGGGGTAAATTGGAAGATATACATACAATTAAAAACCTGAGATAGTTGGGATATATACATCTATGTGTCGTGTCTCTGGAAAATGAGCCTACAAAATAAATCTGTTTTATCTTTTTTTTTTCTTTTTACAGTGCACTAAGAGACTGAGAAAACTACTGGTGCATTTGTTAATACCTCTGATCAGGCTCTGAGGCTTATGATAAAGAAAGCTTTGAAGATCAGCTGCTCTCAGGACCTGGTCAAAGTTTTAGTGTCTCTTATTGGGAAACATCTCTTCCAACATACTGTAAAAGTAATCAGGTTAAATGTACTCTAAAGACTTCCATACCAATTTTTTCGTTTGAAAAACCTGATTTTCACATCCTATTACTTAAAAACTTTGTAAAACAGATAATCAATGCTGAGGTTGTATGTACCACTATCCTAGAAGCTTATTGTTACGAATGACATTATAATTGGAAACTGTGCTTTTCAATGTTCTGATCTGTAAATAGCACTCAAGGATCTAGTTCTCTTGAGCATATAAAAATATGCATTGCGCATTTTGAAGCAAAAGCCTGAACACATAAATCTAAAGATACATCTCTAAGGTCAATAACGAAGGCATGTGCAGTAACACTCTTGGTACTATCTCCTAACTTGTATCACTGGCCTAAACACTATAGAATGTAAAATGAGAACAACAGACAGCATCCAAAAATAGAATAGCAATGGAAAAAATAAGAATAAAGTTAATGAAAATAAACACTCTTGACTTGATCATGCAGACAAAAGCTAATCAACAGCACACCTTGTAGGTTCGTGGAAGTACACATCAAAACAACTCACTGAACATGATGCATTTGCCTAATCACCTAATTCATCAGTATAAAATTAAATCCAACATATCTCAGCACAGCATTCTAAAATTTCATACACTAAACACACAGGAAATCAGTAGCTTATTAAAATCCAATCTACATTTATCAAAGTACCTGCAAATAATGGCTAGCTTGCCTGCATAGTTTGAAGATCTCTCTCTCACTGCTGCTATGCTACCAATAAATAATATCTGAGAAAATGACATAAAACAATAATTAGCCAATTCACAAAGCTTTTAAGGACTAGCACTTGAGAACTGTCAATGACCAAAGAACTTTTTAAACAAAAATGCAAACCTTATTACATGACATATATCAGACATAATGTGTCTAGTGAAATATTATATTTGGCTACTTGACACATCTTACCTGCCTGACTCATTTAGTTATTCAAGTCTACAATGACCATTTGTTTCTCATATTCTTTCAAGTACAATCATAGATATAGCTCTCATAGTTCAGTGCTTCATACTGTATCACCATACATATTCAGCTTTGATACTGCCACAATGCTACACCATTCATTAGACTTTTGGGAGGATCAAACTATATTATCATTAAAAAAAGGCAAATAATATCAAAATGAACAGTAGTCCCATGCAGATATATTAACTGTGTGAACTTTCCACAACAAAACTTTTAGATTCATTGAATAAAGATTTTTTTCATAAAAAAGTCATTTAAATACTACACTATATCTAGAAGTGGGAATTCAAACATTATTGATAATTGCATAGTATTTACTGATGTTATGATATGCACTAGATATTATAGTAATGTCATTCGTAGACACAATGAATTTTAAATATTTCCTTTAATATAGTGATATAACTATGATTCCTTTTACTTGAAACTGATAGTAACCCTTTGGCCCCGGGCTTTAGGCATGCTATCTTCTCCAAAAGCACAGCTTTAGCAATTTGTGAAGTGTGAGAATGAACATTCTTTCCATTTCAACACATATACTTAATCACACACACACGATGGGTGGTTATGTATGGGAGGATCAAAAGAGGAGGATAGAAAGTAGGCATACATGCTATAGCACACCTAACTGAATCAAACAAGACCACAAGCCCTAAAGTCTTCATGACATGACCCTGGGCCTATCAAATGATCTTCACATGACACAATCCAGGGCCCAGGGGTTAACTGTATGTAACTTTCAGTCTCCATTCAAAACTTGGTTAATTCATTTTTCATTGTAGTTTAATCTAGATCTCTTCAATCTACATCAATTCAGTACTCACAACATATCATGGCATGGCATTAAACATCAGTATAAATAGACAGCCTTCATAAGAACATAATCAACCTTTTCATTAATTCACAGGCATAAAAGGGGCATCTAGAATGTAAAATCATCTCCATCAGCTTCTCCAGTATTTGGAGCGGGATAAGTCATAGATGTAAGTGTTCTTTCATTCTTGACAAACATCCACTATGTTTACCATTTATACATCTTCTAAACCATTATACCTTATCATCTTGTTTTTGATCAATGTGCAGTGACTGACCAAAAGGGAAAACAAAATAAAAATTATCAATGAACCTGAGATATTGTAGTTTTTTCTTGCATTAAATGATCTTATTTTCCTCTCACTCCCCAGTAGCTTCTCATCTTATAACACAAATTTTACATATTAAGTTTACAATATCAATACAAGTCTTATTTCTATAGGCAATACTATCCTTCCTTCTATGAAATACCAATAAAATAGACAAATGCAGACACTTCTTGCCTTACAAAATAAATGACTGGCATGCATTGTTACAAAACCCTGTTGCAAATGAAATTCAGTAACTGTTTTGGCTATTGAATTGTGCGTAAGAGTGATGACAGTGAGAAACTGGCCCTTTTAGGCATTCTAGTACCAATTGCCATCATGCCCTGTTGCTCTCAAAGAGCCACAGGCCACACACCAGCTTGGCTTCAACGTAACTTTACAGCCTTAGCCACAATTTCACTATCAAGTTGTGTGACATTTAGCTACTTCCTTTGATATTATTGTATGAACAGAAAATGTCCACTGACAATACCTTAATGGAGTTTTTCATACATATGGATATAGGTGTTGGTGAGTAGGCATGTTAAGTGTGTAGGGGTAAGTGTGTTGGAGTAGGTGTATAGTTAGAGGCATATAGGTGGAGGTGTGTAGGGGTAAGTGTGTAGTAATAAACATGTAGGGATAAGTGAGTAGGGAAAGTGTGTAGGGGTAAGTGTGTAGGGGGAGGTCTATAGGTGGAGGTGTGGAGGTGTGCATGTGCGTGTGTGTGCGTGTGTGTGTGTGTGCATGTGCGTGCATGTGCAAGCGTGTGCGTGTTCATGTGCATGTGCATGTGGGTGTGCATGTGTTTGTTTGTGTGTGTAATGTAATGACATATCTAGTTTTCTTTTATTTTCCAGCTGTGTCTTACATTATTTTTGGCTTATGTACTAGCTTCAGGAACCTAAGAACTCCATAAGTCGAGGAATGTCTACCCAGTTGATGGCTACCTTTTGTGCTATCATCAAGACATTCAAAACAAAAGCTCATTTACACAATACTCATTTAAACCTTTTTTCTCAACAATGATTCTCTCTCCAAACAGGACACAATCAACCCCTCCAGTGTTTGCTGTGGTCCTTGATCTTCAAACCCGAGAAGGCGATGGGCTGGTCCGCACACTTGTCCACAACGTACTGGGTAAACCTCTTCAGGAACTTTGGATACTCACGCTTGTACACTGAACGCAGAACCGAGGCTGGGGCCCATCCTCCAGGGTTCACTGTACAGAGGGAGATAATGCTAGAAAACCTTGGCTGACTAAATAATCAAACACTGGTGACCAGTTGTTTTAGTTCTTGATATCTATACTGCAATCCCTTTTTCTGAAGACACTAACTGATCATATTCAGAAGAAAAAAAATCATATAATTACCATACTGTTTCCAAAGGCACAAAAGGACATTATTCAAAGTGAAATGTTTAAATAAATCAAGCATAAAATCTTCTCTTATTCAAATCATCCATTCTCCATGTGATGTTAAACTTTATTATCTATACAACTGGACTAGTACTGTAATCAGTGATGGTATGATTAATTAATAATGGAATTGAGAATTGAATGAATCAATATTTCCATGATTTCTGGGTTTTAGAACAATTCTTTACCCATTCGTGCCGGTTGACATGCTATTATGTCAGCATAATATTTCGCTCTTTCTGGGTGACATCCTAGAACATCAAGAACTCTTCATTATATATGCACATAATCATAGGAGTTCCATTTGTATAGACACATTCTTATTCACTTGTAAAAATAATGTAAACAAATACAAAAAGTCTGATAATCATCCTGTTGAAGAGAGCCTGGGCTTACATATGCGTATTACTGCTCCCACTGAGATAACGAGCGTGCAGTGACTTAGCATAAGACTTCTTCTGGCAAATTGCTCTGCTGCGCCTCTATCAGTGCTTTTCACCCACACATTTCAACAGGGAACCCTATGACTATGTGCATATGCAACGATGTGAAACATAAATTTTGAGGGAGAGTTCATGACGTGGTTGGAAATCAACTGGCAGGAGAAAATTATTCGCATGACATGATATCACATCACCCTGCATCAATGGGTAGAGTTTTTTTTTTTAGTAAAATGGAATAAGATGCGTTTTAATTAAACTTGTGTTGCAATATAAACTCATCTGAAATATGATTATAAATCTAAGCTTTAAGTCGAGTACAAACAAAAGCAAGTCAAGGAATGTTTTCAGGTTTCTTCTATAACATTAAGCTGTATCTATTAACTTTTTCCTATTCATATATAAATCTATCATCTCAATAAATATACCATGTTCATAATGCAAATCATGATTTTTTCTAAACTAATATACAACACTGAAAAAAAGTATCTAGCTATATATTTTTTTAAAGAATCAGAATAAAAAATCATACTGGAATCAAGACATTTTGGTGGAATCAACAGAGGTATCAGAATCATTAGAAATCATAAATTCATCTGTCTAAATCAGAAATGATACCAACAGAGCATCATTTTCCCCATATTTTGAAAATCCTACATTAACTCTCAGTTGGTAAAATCAATAAAAAATAAGAATGTGAATAATAAAGAAAATCTTGAATGTTTAAAAGAAAAGTATATTCACATTCAAAGCCATTCCCTGTTTAGTATACAAAAAATATACAATTTATATAATACATACCCACTGAACAGTACGTTATTTTAACCAACAGATTGTCTCGTGTTATGGGCTGTCCCTCTGCTGGTGGAGGGTCAATGAATGTTTGGCACACAAAACACACTGTCAAGTCAACCCGTACACATTTCCCATCATTCTGAAATTAAGAAGATATAAAACACCTCAGATTTTCAACATATATGTTATATTTGTTTTGATGATGATGTCTTATTCAGTCTTTATATATATGTATACAATTACAACTACATATACATGTGCAACACAAAAAGTAAACAGCCACTGCACACACACACACTCTCTCTTACATTTACCCATATGGGGACACACAAACATACACATGTGTATACAAACACACATTTAGATTTACACATATACTCACAGAAGTGGAAGAGTTTGTAACCATACATTATCATGACTCTCATCCTTACTGAGGTCAATAAAAGAATTTTAAAAAATCCTCATTATACTAACTGGAGCATCAGGATGTTCAGTAGACTGATTGCAGACTATCCAGGTGTCATGGGCTTCACCATTGGCTGGGTCAGAGGATGATATCTCCCGTAGGTGCGACCAGAAGAGTGCATCACGCTGAGCAGTCGGCCAGACTCTCTTGTGAAGTTGCAGGAATATGAGTGTGTCCGCAGATATCCTGTCTAAGACTGTCATCTGCTCTATGCTTGCTGGAAAAGATTATAGCAGCTCTCTAAGTTTTGAATGATGACATCCAGAAAACATATATCAAGGCAACTACTTAACATCATGTAAATAACTTTTTTTATAGGGCAGTCAATTAGAAAAACCATAAAATTATAAATCTAAGTCCCTGGCATATGTATGCAACTGCAAATATCTACTCTTCATCAAAGAAATGCATAATAGTTACCCCATCCAAAGGGGAGTGTTGTATCTGGTAACATGTTCCTTCTTATTTATATTTTGCAAATCTATTAACTTTCAGAAAAATTAGTATCCCATCCCACAAAAAATAATCACATATTGAGGAATTATTTCTATTATTATCTTTTTTGTATCTTGACTGCATATTTTTGATATAACATTTTTAAGAATTCCCATTCATCAGTGGGGCACTCCCAAAATGAACATTATCTTTTCCTAAATATTCTCAATGTGAAATGAACAATTAATTCATACAATATGATAAAAGGAGAATGTATGAATAAACTTCAATAAACTTAAAAAAAAAAATTGTCTTTACATATTAACTCATTGCAGACAGGAGCAACACTTTCATGATATGAGTGTTTCTGATCATATGTGAGGCATGTAAGGTGCCACTGTCAGATTGGCTGTTTTGTCAAGTGGAACTAGGAGTGACAGGAAGGAGTGTCTATAGTTGTAAAATTTTGTTTTTTATTTGTTACAATATTGAAAATGTTCCTACATACTTCAGACTCCTCCTTCCATATATTTGTGATAGTGATATTACATGAGTTAGTGTATATTCCTCCCTTATGGAGACTAAAGACTAAACTACAAGAATTCTTCGTCTAAACAATGTTATAACCATACCATTACCCACTCTAAGTCTCATAACATGACTAAAAACAAAAAAGTGGAGATTTTCAGTGCTCTAATGTATAAATGAGCACGAGTTGGGAGGAAAAATTGGTTGTAGGGCGAAGTTCGATTCTTACTCGTTCTACCAAACCTATAGAATGACAGCCCCTCACCAATTACATAAGCCTATCTGCAATGTGAAGTTTAACCCATTCTTGAGAGAGTGCATGTATACATGCATTATTGAGTGTGATTTTTTCTTAAACAAATAAAAAACTCCCAAAGGAGTCACTAAGGAGTCAATTAGTATGCCTACCTGACCTTATCTGTTTACTCCATTTTTTAAATTTTCAAGAGAATTTTTAGTTTTATTAATATTATCATCCTCTTCAAGCAATAACAATAACATCTATAATAACAATCTTCATAGAAATGAAAAAAAATCACAAAAATTCAAGGAATGTTGTAAATGGAGTAAGGTCTGTTAGGCTATTTACTGAATCCTTTATGAATAGGATCTTGTGGAACCTTCTATGAAAAAAAAAAAAATAATAATAATAATAGTGGACAGTCTAATCCTATCATCAATGGGTTAATGTACTATTAGGCAATGGAATTGGAAACACAGCCAGATAGGTTTGTGAAGGTCTACCTATACAAGATTCATTATATATGTATGAATTCCTACATAAGATTCTATAACTGACATATCTGATAATATAATTTTCTTTGCGAAATTATTTTTTCTAATCCATACCTTTCTCTAATAGTGTTATCATTATCCCATATTCCTGCTTAACCCATTCACGCCAGATGACATGATATTGCATCATGGGAATATTTTGTTCCCTCTAAATACACATTTTACTTAGTAACCTGTGTATATACTCAATGCACTTGCATTTGTATAGATACATTGTGCTTGAGATCTTGCACATGGAGGCAGTGTATTCGTTATCTTCACAGCTGGAGCAGCCAGCAAAAAAAAAAACACCCAGTCGCTAATGGGTTAACCATAAAACAGGTTTTAGTTTCATGGGGGGGGGAGAGAGAGAGAGAGAGAGAGAGAGAGAGAGAGAGAGAGAGAGAGAGAGAGAGAGAGAGAGAGAGAGAGAGAGAGAGAGAGAGAGAGAGAGAAACAGCACTTCCCATTCATTCACCCATTTGAGCCAGGGCTTACATTTGCCTAATACCACTCTAGCTGACTAGATAACAAGCACACACACTGACCAAGCATAAGATCTCTTCCAGCACGAAGCTGTGCTGCGCCTCTCAGAATGTTTTGCACCCACTCAGTTCAATTCCAATAATAGGAGTTGTATGTATTTGTTTACAATATTTTCACTAGTGAAGAAAACTGTCTATACAAATGATACTCCTATGAGTATATCCATACATAACAATGTAGCTCATGTGACAGGATGTCATCTGCTGGGAGCAAAATATTCCCCTGACGAGATATCTCATCTGGCATGAATGGGTTAAGAATTCATAACTGCAGAAAGTTTGTACTTTCAGTTAATCCAATCTTAATGTATACTATAAAGATCTAAGGTATAACTGATCAAGTCTGCTAACATAAATTAGAGGAAACTCACTATCCCACTCAAATCTAACATCAGGTGACCAGAAGTGATGGACCATTTCATGGGCAGTAGCACCTCTGACTTGGTGGACTGCCTTCAGAGGGTCAACCACCAGGCCATCTTTTTCAAGCTCTCTTCGGTACATCTTCATTTCACCTTCTTCGGCAAATAACTGCCAAACACCCCCTTCCACGTCTTGTTGTGCATAGCCAAGCTGCTCCATCGTCAGCTTCTCAATCTATCAAATAAAAATAAAAGAATAAATATTATAAGTAGAATTACATAAATTATAAACATAGCTCAGTAAACAATTAAGTAAAATAAATATACCAAACACAGGAATTTATTACAATAGAATCTATGTTTTGAAGTTGTGCACTTCTAACCCTTCTTTGGCTCCCCACCTTAAAAACAAAGAAGAAAAAGACTGACCTGTGGCCATAGAGGATGTGTAGTTGCAGACTTCTGAGGAGCTGCTAGTTGCTTCTGACGCAGACGTTCACGGAACTCCTCCTCTTCGTCCATTTTGTCCAGCGCTGACTCAACTGCATCAAAGAATTCATCCTCTCCTATAACACTATGAGGTCCTTCCTGTTAAGGCAATAAATAAATCTATGGTAAGAAATGGAAAGAATGTAAACTAAATGTAGACACAAAACAAAGAGATTAATAAATATTAACCCTCTCTGGACGGGTGGTACAGTACTGTACCGCTCATTCAAAAGCCCAGTGGCCGGGCGGCACAGTATTGTGCCAGCCATTTAATTGATTTAGGCCTAATAATTCGAACGCCCTGGCATTGGGACATTCAAGGCTGGAATGCCCCCCGTCGTAAGTGAGTTAATTACAATTACCATTTCGTCAATACCAAAGAACCTTTCTACAAATCAAATCTATCTAAAAATGTATCAGTTAACTATGGCTCAACAACATAAAGGAAAAAACAAGCATATTAAGTTGCACACACTGCTTGCTAATACTGCACAACTAAATTACTCCCTTCCTTAATTCCAGTTAAAACTTATACATATTCAAATCAGGCTTAAAAGACTGTTATAACATCAAAAATTTAACAAATGGCTGTTCAATGTTTATCTGGTAAGTGTTGGTTTCCCAGTAGTGTCTTGGGGCAATGTTTTGCTCATGAACAAATACTTAAGTAACAACAAAGAGGGAAGACACCAAACAATCCATTTTATATTCAAAACCATTCCATATACTCATTACTAAATCACCCTTTTTACAAACCTCATAGTCTGGTCCACCCATGACTACTACTCTTCTGCTAGCCTGTGTCTCTTGTGTGCTGTGCGCAAGGGCATGCTTTAGCTTTTCCTCTAGTCGCTTTCTCTTCTCCGCTTCACGCTCGAGTCGCCTCCTAAAGGATTCTTCTCTTTGGTTCATAACTTCCACACAATGACTTAATGTGGTAAGGATCCCTGCAGTTGTTGCCTGCATAAGATGAGTCAAAATGTTTATCATTTTGAATAATTTTTCTTGGAAGATAAATACATTCCAAATAATATTTTTTTTCTCTATCATCCATTTTACACTGCATATTGAGAAGGAGAATATAAGTCTATACAGAAGTGCATGAAGCTTGAAACAGGTTACCTAAGCGTATATGCTACACGATATGCCTAGGTATGGCACAAAAAGGATGATGCATAAATAATGAATAAATGACAATGGCAAAAGAAATCTTGAGAAGGAGAAGTCTAGGTATAGATTATATGATAAAAGGCAAATGCGATACAGACACATGACAAAGCTTTGTGAAAGAAATACTGCTGGTATGTAAATGACACACAAATATGCAGAATATCAGTCCAGTTCAAAATGTTAAAGATAATGAATCAATTAATGACATTCAAAAATAGTCAAACAGAAGGTTCCTCTTCATGATAAATTTTGCTCCCTTTATTAAAGAAATAAAATGCTAAAGAAACTAAAAATGAACAAATAAATAAATATCAACAGGTTCTGACTTATAAACTCTACCTTAAATGTAAGTGCTTCTCCACGAAAATCCAGAGCATAGGAACCATGCTTCTCTAAGATTTCTCTGGTAATATGAGGATGAGGGGAACGGTCAGGAGAAAACCGTCTACTTCCTACTTTAGGGGAGTCCCCAACAGCGCACTCGGCCATTAATGCTGCCTCCACAACACCTTCTTGGTCACCCTCATGTCCATTACCTGTGCAAAATTGTATTTACTTCACTTGTAACTAATCAGCACCTAATGCATACCCATGAACTTGTGTAACTCACTTCCTAGGAGAATTGTGCAAATATTTCATATATGAAAAAAATCAGGCTAAAGGCACTTATTATTCTTGCACTGAAAAAATATACTACCATGTTTTACCAATCTGCATGCAAAATCTCTACAGTCAGATTATGCTATCTGATTGTGATATCTTTTTGAAAGGTAAACTCTCAGGTTATCATGAAAGAAACATAAATGAAATAAGACATATAAACATGTATGTATATTTGTATATGTGTATGTATATGTGAATGTGTATATATACTTGTGTATGTATGTATGTCACAATATCACAAATGTAGAACTAAAATTATAATATAAATATAAATAAACATAAACATGGATATAAATTTCAATAAAAATGTAAATATCAAATATGAATATGAAATGTAAATATGAATATAAATACAAATGCAAATATAAATATATAATACTAAACAAATGATTGACTCCCTGATGCCTGATGACCTTTCATTAGCAATATACATAACCTATGCCTCTACACAAGCACATATATGTAATTCTTCTATATAGTGATACACTATGCAAATAAAATAGATACTTACATGTAGCTTCACTATTCTTCACGTCCTTGTAAGTCTCAGCACAGGCATCAAAGTACGACTGGAGTGTTTCCATTTGTCGGATGAGAATATCTCGGTATGTGTCAATTTCTGCCAATTTTTCTTTTAGTCCTAAAAATTGCATACAGAGTTTAGCTCATACATCACAACACATAATGAACTAATACTTTGTGCCCTTGAGTTACAAAGCATATCTAATCAAATAGACTTGGAAAAATTCAGATGATGCACAGAGTACATAAAACAAGTGAACCAATTTTTACATTCTCTTAAAGTAAATCAATAAAAAGAAAAAAATATATAAACAAGCTTTCTGTATCATTATGTACCTTTTGAGCGCTTGAAAGAGGATCCCGAGGTTGTGGAAAGTGTGTTGGAGGTCAGGGAAACGGCACTGCCATGACGCCGTAGTCCATTTGTTTCCAGCTGGAAAGAATATATGAATATAAAATAAAAGGAAAAGAGTTTTGCATTTCATTCTAAAACAGCTAAAAATGTAAAGGTCAATGACTTTCAATTACAATATATATATATATATATATATATATATATATATATATATATATATATACTACATATATATACATATGTATACATATGTATACATATATATATGTATATATATGTATATATATGTATACATATATATATGTATATATATACATATATATACATATACATATATACACATATATATACATATATATGTATATACATATATATACATATATATATACATATATATACATATATATATGCATATATATATATATATATATACATATATAT
>BOPN01003699.1:120254-123521 GCA_017312705.2 Penaeus japonicus | reverse complement strand
TATATATATTCATATAGCTCTTTTTCTGTCTCAAACTAACTCCTATCACGAGCCTTTCCATTCTTCTTTGAGCACTTATTAAATTTATCTCTATTATTTTGGTCGTAGTCCATGTTTCTGACCCATGTGCTATGACGGGAGGACACATTGGTTAAAAACCTTCCTCTTTAGACATAATGGCAAAAGACCTCTTAATATACTACTTTGTGTACCAAAGACATCTCAGCTTCGCAGGATCTATTCGTCTGTATGTGTTGCCCTAGTATACATACTCGTTAGCTGCTCCTAGTACTTTCAGGATGTCGGGGTTTTACCGTCGTTAAAAAGATGACCAGTTTTACTGCCACAATCTCTCCTGCATCTTGAATAAGATCTACACTACTACCATCTTCTGGTGTTTTTTCCTTTTTTCATGCATTTAAGTGCCCTTTTTATTTCCTCTACCGTAATGTTTGGGACGTCTCCAATTGTTGTGTTTGCCTCCGTGCGTGGTTGATCGTTTGAGTGGTATAAGTCGCAATAGAAGTCTTCTTTTACTTTGATGATTTCATTTTAATTGTATGCCGCCTCTCCACTGGGTTTCTTTTTTCCCTATTCCGAGCCTCCTCTTTGTTATCCTAACGCTGATGCCCGAAAGCAAAACTTCATTGACTTTTTCGTAAGTTAAATTTGCGCATATCTTTCTTCTTCCTGTTTATCGTCTTAGCTTTGCTAATATGTTTATGTCCCTATGCTGTTTTATTAGCTTTTTTGTTTCTACCGAAAACTTACTGGACTTTTCTTTTTCGTCTTTGCTGCCTACTTCAAGTGCAGCTTCCTTTATTATCTCACTGAATTGGTCGTTCATTTGGTCTATGTCAAGATCTTCGAGAGCTGAGTATCTGTTTCGGATGTTAAGACTAAATTATGTCGTCTATTCTTAATGTTAGATTAACGAGAGGCTTCTGTATAAGCTTATTCCATTCCCTTATTAGCTGTAATTTAACTCGACTTCAGACCAGTCTATGGTCATCTACTCTATTGCTAACACCTACGTATTGCACAATGTCACACCTATTGGTGATTATGAAGACAATTTCGTTTTTAACACAGGATGGTGATGTATTCATAATTTTGAGGGAACGAGCTTCCCGTATTCCTATCTTGGCATTAAAATCCCCATAATCACGGTAAAATGGGTTTTTGCTCTTTTGGTAACTACTTGCACATCTCATCACTATGGCTATGGCGTTTGTGAACTAAGAAACCGACTCCTAATTCTTGTTTGCTCTCCAATATAGTAAGTCTCCATCCTTTTGTAATCTCTATGGATGTAATTTGTGTGTAATTTGTATGAAAATATGTGAGTTTTGTGTGTGCGTATATGCCTGTGTGCGTATTGTGTGTGTATTTTTGTTTGTGGTTATGTATCTAATAGACACATTAAACGTAAAGATTAACTAATCATTACAAGAAGTTATTATTAATGGGAATATACGGGTATAATGTAAGTACAAGGGTAGGCTTCCGAACAGACTTAATCCTGCCTTGGCTAAGAGAGCAAGATGTGGAGCTCAGTGCGAGAGAGAAAAATGCGCCTGGGAGAATATAGTGAGCTAATGTGAATGCAAGAGAGGATATATAGGTCCTGTTATATCTGATCGCAGTGGTGAAGGTGGAGTTAACCCGTTGATGCCAGGAGTGCATTTACACATGTACTGTCGACTATGGTTTTGGTTTATATGTATTTTACATTCAGATGGTTGCACAGATGCCTAGTCACCTGTTTATTCCATTCCTTCCATATCCGAGAAAAAAGTCTTTCCTTTTATTATTATTATTAGTAGTAACGTTATATTAGTAACGATAATGGCAATAACAATAATGACGTTAATGATGTTTAACAAAGGATTTTTAACCGAAAATCTAAGGAGCGTGATAAATAGACGAGGTCAGGTAGGCCTACTAACTGACAACCTTGGAATCATCTATGAGTAAAAAAAAAAATGACAGCGCATGTCCCCGATTTCAATGGATTAAGGGACATTTTGAACAAATAACTTCAAGTTAAAGTCGCCCCTTATGGCTAATAATAATGGTCTCTGAAAGATATTATAGGGGGCCTACAACTGTTAATCTGGCCCTGCTAGTGCCATCACGATTATCTTTAAACTTTGTCTTCCTTTATCACTCTATTCTACCCTACCTCTTAATTTTCTATTCAGAATCCCTTCGGATCACCCCGACCTTCACATTCAAGCGCACCCTCACTCCCTCTCTTCGCCCCCGCCGCCTCCGCCTCCGCCTCCGCCTCCGCCCCAGCTCCCACCCACCGCAGCAGTGCGGTCGGATCCCGCTCTTGGCCTGAACTGCGGTCACTCACTGCCATGGCGTAAGACTGCGGTATGGACTGAGCCAAACAGCACTATGGTGAGGCAAATATGTTGTACAGAATTCAAAAAGTTTGTTAATGTGCTAATAGGATTGCGCAAAAATAGTTTTATAACATCACATACATCATCGCTAAAGCACTACCGAATATTATATCGTTTAGATTGCTGTCATACAAAATAGACTTGTAAGATTATAATTGTTCGTTGACAAAACAGTAGTGGGAAAGTGTCACTCGTTACTTCTAAAAATCATCAAAGCAGATAATTAAATGTTTATGTATACAAATATATATGTGTATATGCATGTGCGTATATATATATTTAGTATATATGTAAAATCTTCCCTCGGATCTTGAAATGAGGACAGTGTGACGATTATCAGGTAACCACCAAACAACCAGTCAATGTTTTGAATTGCCAAAGGACCATATATTTTAGCATAATCCAGTCAATATGATATCAGAATAAGTGTCCCTTTCTTACTTTCTATACATCTCAGTTCTACTAGTTCGAGCAGTATATGTGAACAAACATACCTCATGTAACAGTGATGAAAGAAGTCGCCAAACTGTTCATATTTACAACTCCAATAATGTTAATGAGTCACCATGATTATGATGAAATTAAAACGATGGAAATATTGCCTAAAGTTATAGTAATTAATGGAGGGATAGTGATGATAGCAGTTAATAATAACAATGAGAACAATAAAAATGCTAATTCACTAGCGACCGCACGGGAGGCAGGTGCACCCCCCCCCCCTCACCCTCCCAGTTAGTGACTGATAACTGGTGAGAACACACTTTGATTTGCAGTTGAATTGATTGACAATAACAGGGACTACGATGAAAGTTACAACAATAATTATAATCTCCACTAATTAATTCCTCCGCCA
>BOPN01003699.1:107754-110254 GCA_017312705.2 Penaeus japonicus | reverse complement strand
TGGTGCTACACTTTCAATAATCTTCCATTCATATATAAAAAGTATCTTTCTCTCCGTCTATATAATGAGAATAGTCTTATTTTTAGTCTCTCCCAGTAGCTAAGACCTATCATGTTGCCAAATTTTCTTGCAAATACTCTTTGAACCTGTTCTAGTAACATTATATCTTTTGTAAGACTTGGACTCCATACTTGGTATCGTTATTCCAATCTTGGAATCACGAGTGTTTTCCATAGTGATAGATGTTCTGGATCTGTTGTATTAAAATTCCACATCACCCATCCAGTCATCATGTTTCCTTTTATGACTGTCTGCTCTATATGGCGAATGAAGTTCATGTCAATGCTCCTATAAAGTCCTAGACCTTTTACTATTTTTTTTTCTCTATAGTCTCTGTTCCCTCAACCAACTATAATCTTGATATCAGATTTCCAGTTGGACTATATACCTTATATAATTTCAAATTTATCAACATTGAATTTCATATTGTTTTCCTTTGCCCAATTACAGATGGTATGTAGATCCACATTTAGCTTGTCTTCCATACCTGATAAAATTATTGACGTACATATCCTTGTATTATCTGCAAAAGATGTTACTCTTGCGTGATATACCTCCTAGAACGGACCAAGGCAAGACTCTGTCATGAGAGCTCTGTCAGGGCGACGCTTAGGGGCTGGGCACCGTGTACTAAGATCCTTCCATGTGCACGCTGTCCGTCCCATCGTGGACTATGCCTCCGTTGCCCTGATTACGGTCAAGCCTGGACTAAGGAAAAGGCTTGACATCATGCAAAACGAGGCTGCCAGGATTATCCTGGGTGCCTCTAGGTGGGATAAGGGCATCAACCTCCCCTTGGAGGCCAATCTCTTCCCCCTGGACACCCGGATCGATCAGATGGCGGCTCAGTTCCTTGCCGGACTTGCCGGACTCGCAGCTAAGCCAGAAAGTGCAGCGTCGGCTTGCACCGAACCATGAACTCTTTGCCAACAACACCTGGCTGCCTCATACAGCCAGGGTGCTGATACGCTTTGAGCTCAAGGAGACACTACTGGTTAAGGGCATGGACCTCCCCCACCCTAACTATGTCACAGCCCCGCCGTGGGCACGATCCTTGATAGAGTATTCTGTCATGAACCTGTCAAGGAGAAAGACACAGTACTCTCCGTCTCTTTTGAAGGATGAGGCGGAGAGGAATATTGCAGCAATCACTCCGCCGGGTAGTAAAACCTACTTCACGGATGGTTCTGTGGACCCCATTACCCGCACTGCAGGCGCCGGTTTTGCAGCAAGGGGCATAGCGAAAGCTATGCGGGTATCCGACAATGCCTCCTCGCTCCAGGCAGAGGCAGTCGCTATTATGGGAGCCCTAGCCCATGCAGCCCAGACGGACGGGCATGTTGTCATACATACAGACTCTAGGGCCGCCATTGACAGCCTGCAACAAAGCACGCCCCTTGATAACGTTTATCTTCTGACCACGATTCTTACCATTGCTCAGAGAATCCTGGATCAGGGTAGACGCATTATCATCAACTGGATTCCAAGCCATGTTGGGAACGACTTAGCTGACAGGCTAGCGGAGGAAGGCAGGAAAAAAACCTTGAGTGATTTTGTTGTACATCCTAGCCGGGAACTGCTAAGGCGTAAAACGGTGGCTGCAGGGCAGGTCGGTGTACTGCAGCGACATAGAGAGGAAGCGAGAACCTCCCCTTCGGCCAGCTGGTACTCAGATACCACAGGCTATGAGTCGCTGATACTTTCCCCCAGAATATCAAGGCGTACCGAAGTCAGCTTGTGCGTGGCAAATCATACCCACCATTGGGCATGATGAGCGACGTTGTGAACATTGTGGCGCGCCGGACGCCAAGGTAGAGCACTATCTAATGGAATGCGAGCACACTCGCTTCCTCAGGCAGGGACCAGAGACGACAGGCGCCGGGCGGATATGCTTATCGCTTGCCCCCTGGTAACTGGAGCGCCTTCACGCAATCCGACCGCCACGGTAAGCATTCAGTGATGATGATCAGATGAGTCGGCACTTATAGCTGGCAGAGGCCGGGCCGCCTCGTGCATATAGCCCGGGCGAAGGGACGTCTTCGCAAATCTCTCTGAACTGAACTGAACTTGCGTGTTTAATACCTTTGTCAATGTCACCAATCATGATTAGGAACAACAGAGGCCTAGAACAGACCCCTGTGGCACCCCACTTAACACGTTTGATTAATTGGAGAAAACTCCATTTATCTGTACCTTTTCCCTGCGTTTTGTTAGGAAATTTTGTATTCATTCTCTTACTTTTCCACCGATCCCAAGGTCCTCCATTTTATGAATTAAAATTCCGTATTCAAGTTTGTCGAAAGCTTTTGAAAAATCTAGGTATATCACATCATATCACTTAGTGTGTATACACAGTGTGTTAGAATTTGGCATAATATTTGCCATAATACTGGTTTAGTTCAAAACCTCAAGCATAAAACCACTCCCTCCTACCACCAGG